>OMLB01019127.1:0-12498 GCA_900302555.1 Myripristis jacobus
TTGACCAATTTCTATCTCTCTTTAAACATATAGTCATTTTTTTGCTATCATGCATGTCTAAGTCCTGATGTTTCAAAAATTAGGCAAAATTAGAGTTAGTCATTTCTTAGAGTTTGTCTAAAATTGTCAGCTGGAAGTAAAATTACGATTGGATATCTATCTTTTACTTGACTTACTTAGCAGCAGAAACTGCATTTGAAGGTGCTACAAAAAGTGAAGCAGTTCCAAACAAAACTAAACTTATTGTCATATATGTTTACTCACACAACATGTGGTAGCTACAAGTCATTAATTCAACATGCAAAGCAGATGTTTTGCCAGGAAATTATTCTGATGCTCTGTGACTCTGGATATAGGTTTTTGTGTGTTATGCAGGGGTACAAGTGAAACATTCGGTATCATGTTGGTATGTAGTGTTTACTGACGATGTCAGTTAAAGCATACTGAATTTTCAGTGATATTGTAGCTGTTGTAGTAAAACCAGTGGAAAACTGGGCCCTATACCAGTTTACTTCATTGCCCAATGAATTGACCAAATATCTGATTTGCTCTGAATTGACAACAGAAAAATAACTAACACTGAAAGCAGGTCAACAAGTACAAAAGGCAGAATTACCTCAGTCATTAATTACAGCCTAAACAGTGTCATTATGTTGATAGTTGCCATGTATGATGTTTGTGTGTGTGCGCGCGCGCGTGTGGATGTGTGCATGTATCTGAGTGTGACTCAGTTGTAATATGTATAGACCATGTGCGGTTGCCGGCTGTGAGCCAGAACGGCTGACTGACTGACTGGCGATCAGATAAAAAGGCCCGGGTGCAGCAGCAGCAGCTGCAGTGGTAGCAGGAGCAGCACTGTTTAATGTTTGCTTTGGGCTTTTGTGCGCCTAGTAACAAAGGAGGAGTGTGCTGTTTTCACTGGAGGCAATTCAGTGGGCGCTGGGCTGTATTGTTTAACTAACATGACACTTTCAATGTTGTTGCACTTGGGCACTTTCTATTTGGTGTTTCTTTGTTGCTGTGTGTGTGGGAGGGACAAGCTCTCTGTTTCTTTCCTAATTTATTTATTTTTTTGGTCTAGCTTGCATTTTCCATTTTCTCTTTTATCTGACCCTCCCTAATCTTTGCCTTTTTCCTTCTCCTCATTTGATCAACTTTACTCCACTATGCCCTTCTCGTTTTGCCTCTCCCTCACACCCTCTCCTCCTCTTTTTATCTAGTTGGGTGGGTTATGAGTACCCCGAGTTCCAGGGACAGCAGTTTATCCTGGAGAAGGGTGACTACCCTCGCTACGAGGCCTGGAGTGGAAACAGCAGCTACAGAACCGAGCACATGCTTTCCTTCAGACCCATCAAGTGCGCTGTAAGTTTCCTCACCTCAGTTCTCCTTCTTATGTCCCTCCCCTTTACCCATTTGTCTTTTTGCTACTCAGTTTCCATCAAGTGCTACATATAGTTTATATCCCTGTCCCTCCTTCTCTTGACCTCTGTCCCCTTCTTTCATCCATGTAATTTATTTTATGGTCATACTCCTAATATTTCAGCAATTATAGCACTTACAGTTGATCAACTAACATTACTGAATTTTATAATTCCAGTTTATATTGCATGTTGGCACTGGATGCCTGCTTTCCATCTGGCCCTGTTCTGCTACACTGACAGCTAGATTGACAACTTCCATCTTTTCTCTCTCCAAAGAGCCACAGTGACAGCAAGGTGACCCTGTACGAGTGTGAGGACTTCCAGGGCCGTAAGTTCGAGATGTGCGATGACTACCCCTCCCTACAGGCCATGGGCTGGTGCAGCAAGGAGGTGCCCTCCATCAAAGTCAACTCTGGCGCGTAAGTCACACACGTGTCTCTCTGTTTATTGGTCTTTATCTCACATTGCCCTTCTTTTCCCTTTGCGGTTTCCTCTCTCATCCCAGTCTGCTTTTACTCTGCATCGTAGATATAGGTTTTGTGAAGTAATTTATTAGGGAGTAAGTGGTGATGGAGCATGCTTAGAGATTCTGATAATTGAATCTGACTGGGTGGGATTTGTAAAGTTGGTTTTTCAAAACATGTGAAAGTGAATATCCTGTTGGAAGGGTAAACTGTCCCACTCCCACTTTGACTAGTTTCATTTAACTTAGATAAATGGTTTAAATTTAAATTTAAATTTGAATTTAAATTGATTCCAATGACTGTTTGAGTCATGACTGGTTTTATTAAATGCCTTGACCTGACCTTGACTCTCTGTCTGTCCCTCCCTGCTCTCCAGCTGGGTGGCCTACCAGTTCCCTGGTTACCGTGGCTACCAGTACATCCTGGAGAGAGACAGACACCAAGGCGAGTACAGAAACTACAACGAGTACAGCACCCAGGCCCACACCAACCAGGTGCAGTCCATTCGTAGGATCCAGCACTAAGCCTTCGTTCTACCTATGTGACCCGACCCGAAAAACCTCTTCTCGAACCCTTTCCTCCATGCGAACCCGGACAGACTACCACCACAGAGCAGTAGATGGCCAAACTCTTCCTATCTGTCTATGGCTCTGCATGTATCATTATCTAACGACCTACTTTTACTACCATGCTATAGCATGTTCTTGAAATAGGCAATAAAGGCTTTTCTTCAAAACTACAGTTTGTGAATATTCCTTTTTTACATAAATATTATCACCATCAAATAATTACAAAATAAATGAATAATATCAAACAAAATGCTGGCTCTGATTGGCTACATGAAGCTGCCAATCATTTTCACCTGTGGTAATTACACAAGAGTCATATCACAGGAGCACCAGTGTGGCAAAACCAGAGCCTGCATCTCATTCTCTTTTAGGTATAAAAAACAGGTTGTTTTCACAGCTAGTTTTTGCTTTGTATTTAGTGAAAGGGGCATAAATCGCCCCTTTTAGTTAGCATTCATGGAAAGATTTTATTCAAATCCAATCTCTCTGTTAGGCTTTAGGATGTGTAATATTGTTCTTGTCGGACTGTAATCTCATTTCCAATAAACAAGAGCACGATATCACATTTGTTTCTAGTATTTGTTCCTCTACTACTACAGGCACAGCTTGCTAAAACAGCCCAGAAAGCAACAGATTGTTGGCAATTTCGAAACTAAAATACTGTCCGCTGTTCATTTCATGGCCAACTGAATGCTTAACAGAGACACAGAAACCATAGTTTAAAAAAAAAAACAAAAAACATACAATGCGTATCATCTTTTGATAACTGAGCTGAATTAATCAAACTAACATTTAATCGCTCCTGCCTATCTAACCTATTTGCTGTGGTAGGAGACTGATTTGGCAAAAAGTCAATTCATTGTCATTTTTTGATGGCAACTAAAACTAGGTGTTCCATTATCCACTGGTGTCATTTATACATTCGTCATTTCTTTTGTTTCATTATTCTTTGAACCAAAAGTTACAAAATATAAAACCCTCTACTCCCCGCACAAGTCCCAGGAATGATGGATTTCTGCCATGTGATGTCAGTGTTATCTAATCCTGTTATTGCGGGACATACTGCAGGTGCATAAGCACTGTCCAAGGTCCTGAACAGTGGGTATATAACTGGCCTATAGAAAACCACAGTTTACCATAACCAGTGTGTAGTGAAGTAGGTCAGCTATCTCCACCATGATTCAGTCATCTTCATGGGGCAAATAACCATTTATTCAAACAAATATCAACTATATTTTAAGAAAACTTTCACTCGCAACCCCCTTAAAAACCCCTGTCCCCAAATCCCTCTATGCTATTTACAGTGATAGCCTACATTGCATTTACATGGTGCCTCAACAGAGTCACTAAATCTTTTTTGGAGTGCACTGGTGAGGAGATTCCAGGTAAAAGTCATCATCCCTTATTAATTTAACCTATTGCAATTATACTAATCATCTACAGGGAAAAGGAAGTAGACAAGTTCTTGAAGATCTGCCTCTCTTTCCTCAAGAGAAGCAGATAAGGGCGGGTGTGGATTGTGCAATAGCGGCTGCAGCTCAATATTAGGAGCAAGTCCAAACAAGTCAATACTATGATTTTCATACCATAATGATGTAAATGGGCCTAAAAGGTAGGTAAACTCTGTTCAGCTCTGTAAATATACATGCACATAACTCCTAGCGTCTAGCGTCTCACGCTGGCATCCTGGAGTGTGTTTACCTCCACACACACTCCTCCCGTAGGTCCAGGACGTGGGATTCCGTGTTACACACCCTCGCGTCTGCATTCGCTCACAGTCCCACACCCAAAACAGGATCTCTTAATCAATGTTCAACCATACGCACACACCTTTCTCAAATATACATTCCTCTGCGGACTGATTAAAACGGCTGCACTGTGGCTTGCAGAGGAGTAATACAGTGATAGCCTGCGCTGAATGCAAGCAGGGCCTAAACGGGGCCACCAACTTTTTTCATGGAGTGCGCTGGTTAGGTGATTCTAGATAAAAGTCATCATGCCTTACTGACTGACAGATGCGAGTAGGCATGCAGGTTGGTTAGTGCAGATGAAGTGTTTGGTCGCATAACCCGGGGCTTCAAGGTAAGTCCATCGTTACGCAAGGCTTTAGATGGAGACTTTGCTCTGAGGATTAACGGTGAGCATAATTTTGTGAAAACGGAATTTATATGCCTGCAGCTTCTTGTGATGGATTGCTCTGCTGACAATTTTAATAACGGACAGTTCAAGGGATCCAGAGATAGGCTAGGTTTTAAATAGATGTAATAATAATAATACTAATGACAATAGACCTGAATGTTCGTATCCGCCTATATGGCCTATTTTTTTCAGCTCTGTCTCACTCTAATTCCTCCTTGGATTCTTGTAGACAACCAGTTCAAGAATTACTACGGCAGTGGAGGCTAAATGTATCCAAACCTTTCTATTTGTTTTTTCACTTGTACCCATCGACCAAGACCTTGTCCTTTCTGAGTATAGCTGTTAATAGCAACAGATTGATCTACGTTATCGGGGTATGGTCTTAAAGGGGGGGACATGGAAAGCAAACTTAAACCAGTGCTTTTCTGAAAATATTTTGTTTTTGTTTTGTATCGGTGCCTTATGATGATCGCCGACTGGAGCCTCCCTTTTTCGTTTTCCACGCCATCACTGCATATAGGCCTACAGTCCAGCTTTCGAGGCTTGTTTTAAGTTGCCTGCGACTTGTACTTGGACACAGGCAGCTAAAGCAAGTCTGGGACGCAAGAGACACACCTACCAGCCTGGAGGACGCACGGCCACACGAGAGGAGGAGAGACATGAGGGGTGTCAAATTCACCTTTGAGTCCAGGAGGGAGGGACACTTATGGGATTTGTTAATGAATGTCACATAAACCGGTCACACCAGGTTTTTACTTTCTTGTTCGTGTCTTCTTGACTGGAGGAACATCCTTAAAACATCATATGTGAAAATAATACGCAAAGGAATGGAGCTAATGCCTTAAACAGTTTAGTTTAATCCACTACAACTTCAATCTGCTTAGACAAAGTTTGATTAAATGAACACATACCTACAAACAGTGACTTTCGTAAGTTAGTGTATACCTAATTTTGTAAACATACACTCAACAGTCTACACTGAATGGACAGGAGTAAAATAATTCATTATTCAAGCAGATCAACAAGTAACCAAAACCACACAATAGGCTATAGCCTGACAGCCTGACCCAGCTGGAACATGTATACAGTAAGGGCAGTCTCTTAGGCCAGGTGGGAAAGGGAAAGGGTATAAAGAACCACTGGAGATGCTAGAATAGATGATGAATGATTAACATGGAGCAGACCTAATCTCCATTCACACTGAATGCACTCAATACAAAAGGCTGAAAACACAAAGTATGACTGCACATAAAGAACCAAGCTATTTCTTAGCATTCACTTACTTCTTGAATTGACACTAGAAGTTATACAAAACACAGGACTGTCAAATTGGCATATTGGCATGTATGTGTTGACAAAAAAGCTGCATATTTACCTTTCTGATGTGGGCTCATTACCTTGCAATTTAAATTTCACTTTGCAAGATCAGGCAATGATAGCAAAGATTCTGATTCAGAGGGTTTTTTTGTTTGTTTGTTTGTTTGTTTTACCCTTTTGTCTTAATGCCAGGAAGTCTGACATCTCCTCATAGGGATTTCAGCACTGTATCTGTGGGCAAAGCTCTATCATGCCTGCGGTTTGGACATATCCAGGAGAGACCAAATGAATACATGCACATAAACTGTTAACATTTGTCAAGATTGAATTATTTCCAGCGTATGTCACTACATTTTCCCTATTTGCTTGTTAATGATAGTCTTGTTGCTTTAAAGTTTAAGATGAATTCTTAACACTACATTGATTATAGCCTATTCAACAGTACAATTCGCATTATCTTCAAATCCGAATTAAAACAGATGATGCAAAAGTCATCTTTTGATTTGCTCTATCATGGCCTGTATATGCTTTGTTCCTGTCTAATATTTATACCTAAATAAAATACTCTGGGTTTTTTGCCGTCTTGAATTCATTTTGATCTTTATTATTTGGGAACAGAGTGAGTCACTTGGCATTTTTTTTTCTTTTCTCTCTCTCTCTTTTTTTGGGATCTGTGCGTGATTCTATTTTAATGACAGCAGCATAATAGATGGTTTTGAGGCGTATTCTGTGGTAATGCGTCTATACTCTGTGGTAAGAAGATGGCATAAGAAGCATATTTCCTGATAGAAATTTGTATTCACAATTCAAGCACATAATTTATAGCACAGGTTAGCGAAAGCCTAAAGGCCTCACACAGGTCACTATCTCTAGAAACACTAAATCATTACAAATATAGCTTATATGACTCATACGTCAATGACTATCAGAAGCCATGGTTTTAGACTTACAACCTCATTACCCTCAGATTGAGGCTGTATAACCTTAAACCCACAAACAGAAGGTTGGGGGAGATGAAATGTTCTTGTTTTCTCATGTGCACTGAGGCGTGTTTTTCAAGGTAAATATTCTTTTTTCCAACATGAAATAGGTCTTTGTTGTTTGCCGAGAGGTAAAGAGGCGGAAAAGTGAGGAGGATCTGAACTGGTTTCCATGTCAAACACTTCAATTCACCATAGAAACTCAGATCTTAACGCGGAAACTTTATTAAACTGTGATGGCGGATTGATAAGGGCCGAATTTCTATCGGCCTCTTTTTATTGTGGGCACCGGGCGGGCTGACAGAGGTAAATTGCTCTTTTAATTAAAGCAATGCACCAGGGGAAATTGCTGTCTGAATATTGTCTCAGAGATGGGGGCCAGTGACAGTTGCCTGGAAACTTCAATCTGTCCACCCGCATTTATTCCAGATCACAGTTATGAGATAAAGTTTAATAAAAATCTTTTCCTCCGCCACCAACGAAATGAAATCCAACCCTTTCTGAACAACTGAACACAATGAGACAGGACAGCGGAGGAAACCTCATGTTCAACATGTATCTCTCAGGTTTGTCCAGCTGAAATTATAGAAATACTGATTTTTTTTTAATATTCTGTGGAGGAAGACGGTGTTTAGTCATGTCCTGAGGCAGCGATGCTCCGTTTCCAGGGCAGGCGATTGTTCAGCCTTTTCAATCTGAAAGCCCGTCTGCTCTTTTGTCGGAAATCGGAAATCCTTTTTCCTGGACGCGTTTCCTGGCTTCTTGGAGGGGAGACCGCAAAGAGGAGACGCTTCAGGCATTAGTTACAGACTGGACGAGGATACAATTAGGATTTTAATTATTACTTTCATCTTTTGTTGAGATTTTGCAGTTTTCCATATTTGTACATCGGGCAAATTAGTGGTTAATTTTGCATTGCTTGCAAAAAATATTTTCTTTAACTCATTTTCACTGAATTTTAAATGCTTAATTTTCTGTAAACTGGTTTAAAATCGGTCAGGATGGTGATTTACTTATTTCCACTGGAAACTGACTGCTTCCTTGAATCCTGTGTAACGTTTCTGATAGGTCACTAGTGTGTTGATTTGTCTGTTTTACACTGATATTGTTCCAAGGCGTTGACACTGATTTCTGGAAAATTCCCGAAACAAGTGGAATTGTCTCACCCAATTACATTAGCATTCTCATTTTCCAGTTAAGTACTATTTTAAGACATAAAATGAGTACGAAAATGAGACTTGGATACATGGATACATTTGCAGTATTGGCTATAAGATCTCTTATAGCAGGCCTTTACCTTTCCATATCCTGTGCATAACTCTCAGAACAGGACAAGTGGGCATGATGGTGTTGACAATATGTCTTTCTTCTTTCAGATCCAACAGAAAATCTGTTGAAAGAAAGCAAAGGAACATCTTGGGGTCCAATAAATACAGGAGTACAAAAAGGTAAGAATATGGAGTCTTGGCAATCATTGTCATTATTATCATCATTATCATCGTGCCTTGGCATGCACAATTATATGGTTTTAATATAATTCCCAATTTTGAGTTCCAGTGCTCCAATACATTATTTGAACAAAAGACATGCATGTTCTAGGATAAGATTGGAGGATGAAAAATAATTCGAGGAGTCAATGAAATATTGTGAAAAGCACAGGTATTAAAAGTAGTCAGGTATTTATGGCCTATAAACTAAATTATTGATATACGCTTCAATAATGTTTATTAATATAATTATACGTGTAAATACCATCCAAAGAGGCTTTTCTAAATCTTCATCTTTTCTAAATGTGTAAACTCAATTACGGCTCTAAGGAATCTTGGTATTTATACAGTTGCCCGTTCCCGGATTATTGTGGTCTGTTTTGCCAGGATAATATTTGGAAGCAATCTAAAAGTGCAATTTGCAAGCATTTTATAAATTTTATATATTTTTTTTTTTTCTCCCACATTTGTGCTCCTTAAAGCGCGCTGTGCTGTCCACATTGATCTTGTATTGTCCAGTCTCACCTATCCTCAGCTTCAAAAATTACACCACCTGTCGTTCTTCTGCGTCCCCACTGATGCTGATATGACGATAACGTGGTGTCATATGATCTGGGTCGATTAAATTAATTTTTGTGGGCACGATGAGTGCGCCGACGCAATTCTATGCGCAAAATAAAAATGCAAAATACGGCCATAGTTTCTGCCATAATATTAAAAATATAAGTAAATATAAATTAAGAATAAGTTCTGGCAATCGTTTTCAAAATAGGCCACACATAAATCCATGTCGGTGGAGACAAATGGATCCTGAAATATGCACCCATAGTTACAAAAGGCTTTCAATAATTATTAGATAATGCAAGCTGGGAAGGGATCATATATCAGAATTGGACAATTATTTAGGAAGCGCTTCAGCTATATTTTATGTCAGCTGGAGGTTATATTTCTTGCATGTCGGTTTAAATATATAAATATGGGAGTCTATTATTGCCTATATGATTAAAATACATACGCTATTCATACAGGATCCATCAGTATATATCACGTATCAGAATATAACTCGAATGTGGTTAAGAAATGTACAGATATACATTTTTTCGTCTGGGAGTTCAAATATTTTCCCTATGGGAGCCGGCCTGTATAGCTGACTTCACTAAACCTATACATCATTACAAATCTCTGCTTCTAATATTATGCACAATGAAAATGAAAAAATAAAAAGCTCTTACATTGGTTAAAGTATAAATAAATATATTATCATTTGGTCAAATTAGGACTAATAAATAGTGGGCGAGAATACTGCAAACACAACAAATACCTTACTGGCACACACACACTGGAGGGAACATTGTCCCTGAATACCTTCCTGATAATAATTTTTAATGTTTCAGTTTTCACATACATTTCTGCTCTGTTTTTCGTCATTCTTACTCTACATCACAATGATAAAAACTAAGTGCATTCACCTAGATTAACGTGGGGCCAGCTGACACCCATGATAATTTGTCATCCTCTCCCTCTCTCTCTCGCTCACAGGTAGCGGGCAGATTCAGCTGTGGCAGTTCCTGCTGGAGCTCCTCTCCGACAGCACCAACATGTCGTGCATCGCCTGGGAGGGCACCAACGGGGAGTTCAAGCTCATCGACCCGGACGAGGTGGCCCGGCGCTGGGGGGAACGCAAAAGCAAACCCAACATGAACTACGACAAGCTGAGCCGCGCTCTGCGCTACTACTACGACAAAAACATCATGACCAAAGTCCATGGCAAGCGCTACGCCTACAAGTTTGATTTCCATGGCTTGGCGCAGGTGTGCCAGCCGTCCACCACGGAGCAAGCCATCTACAAGTTTCAGAGCAATTTCGCCCCGATACCCTTCTCCGGGATTTCCAAGTTGAACCTCGTTGCGCCCGGCGTTGGACCGTCAGGTTTCTCCTACTGGCCTGGTTCCCCACCGGCGGCCCTGTATCACAGCCACAACCTCCAGCCACCTGGGCCTTTTGGTACCGTGTCCACCTCCCACATCAGCTGCGTCAACAACATCAACAACCTGAATAACATCAACAACCACTACAACTGACTCGAAATTCATCTATTACACAAATTGGGGTGGAGGAAAGAAAGAGTGTACCTAAATGTGACAGACGTGACAGCAAAAAACGACAGAGAAATTATTACAGAGCGTGGCCCTCCTGGCCAAATTACGCACAGCGGTTGCACTTTACGCACGGCTATTTCATAAGCTTAACCATAAATTCCAATACTCACAGTACCAATGTCCCAATTCCAAATCTTATACCTAAATCTGATAAAATCGGAAAACACTAAGATTTCCTGAAGGCTAGCACATTACGAAATGAACAAATTTGAAACGATTATCTTACATGGTAAGAATGTCATTTTGTCATTTAAGTCCAGATCCTTTTCTTTTGCTTTGCTGCCTCACCGTTCTTTATTTTATTTTAGTCACCACGGTGTATCTATTGGCACCAGTGTCACAGCAAATCATTTTTGGACTACCAGCGCCATCTCGTGGTTTTCAGGAATGCTAATAATTGTTGCACTGATTTTCACTTCGGTGTTGGAAAACTGACACCTGAGCGTTTTGTCTCAGATGAATCACGTGAATCTGGCTTATGTTATGTGCTTGCAAAGAGTTTCTGCGCTCATAGTAACATAATAAACACTAATTCACTTGCAATACAAGATATGGAACCGCTGTACCAAGTTACACTACTTATAATTTGTGTGAAACAGGCTATAAAGTGAATAGCGAAAGAGAATGTGAAGTCCTCTGGAAAAAGGATAGAGATCGGCGTATAGGCCACAGCTGCATTTGAGTGATTTTTAAACGATTTAGAATACATCCATTCAGAATACGCGTAACTAATAAATTACACCGATAAAAGAACTGAAAAACAAATAAATGCGAATTGTTATGGAATATCCTCCCTGTGACTACTTGTGTGTATTATTTCTGGAGTCCGTGTCCTTTACAACGTCCAATACATTTGTGCTTAGAGTTTGGGAAAACATAAGCTACATTTGTGTCACCTTTTAATATTACAGCATGGAAACTATCCTGACAATTCATGTGTTGCTATTAATCCAAGAATGTGTTGTCACTTATTCGAAATAGATGTCTACTGAAATGGCACACGCTTTTAAAGAGTTTGATTTATAATAATTTTTGCACTCAGCCGTATTACAGGTACGAAACAAAGGATGATGATGGAATAGTGTAAGGTTAGACGAGAAACCTGAGTGCTCACAGTCATGGTGATCTTTAGTTGGCCAAAATGTTGAGCCAGTGCTGATGGTATGACATCCGGGATTAGACTCATTTTTAAATTTACAATCCAGTGTGCTGTCCATATTGATTCAATTTACCAAGCAATTACCTGAATTACCATCCACTTGAAAATTTCTTTATTATTTAAATTGCATTCCGGTGATAAGTCCTTCTCGTATGCCCTGCCTTTCATCCATGCACTTCATTTTAACACTGTGGTCTTTGACTTGTATACCCATACAGATTATTTCTTAAGTGCTTTTGAATTTTGAAACATTGGTTGTACATTTTATGTTGTGGGTTGCTGCCGCAGTTTCTGCTCAGAAAATAGAGGAGTAACTTTTTTTTTACTGCCACAAGGGGGCGCTGCAAATCTTCCAATACAACAACAGGGTTTACACAAGCTGGTTGACGGCATACTGAAAAAGGAGTAGATTAACCCAAAGCAATTCTACAGAGATTTTCAGACATGTAGACTTAAAAATGTAAATGTCATTTTCATGAGAGTGTTACATTTAACAGTGGCTTGCCGTCAGTAAGTGGATGTGGGATAAAAGAAAGATTTACCTGAAAGCCAGTGGAATTGAAAGCTCTGGAATTGATATATCAGAACATTTTTATTTTTATATGATTAGTGTAGTGTGATGTTTTAGTGCTGTAATGTTGGATCAGTGATCTTTTACTTTATTTTTACATACAGTCGGCAGTATTGCCCATATTTACCAGCAGGTGTACCATTCAGTTTTGATGGAGCAAAGATACTACTTGTCTGTGTGTGTGTGTCTGTGTGTGTGTGTGTGTGTGTGGTGGGGTTAGACTGATGAATTA
>OMLB01019128.1:0-11578 GCA_900302555.1 Myripristis jacobus
TATTGAGAGGAATATGGATCACTAACATAACTTTATTCAGGAAAGTTCAGAGTACCGGATTGCCTCGTCTGTGGAGCAGCACAGGGTTTAAAGCATTGCTCAAGGGAATTCCTGCAGTGGTGACAGGCACCACAGATGTAATGCCAGCCACCCTCTAGTCACTAGCTCACAGCTGGAACACACCCAGTCTGACTAAAGTGACAATAAACAAATAAATAATGCAAATGCCCTAAATTAAACTTTCAAATTGGTATTTCAGTGCTCTGGCACAGCATGAAGTCAAATGCAACTTAAGATGATGTTTCCAATCAACTTCTCACTGCAGTTATACACTAATATCTGGTCAAAGGCTAGTATGTACAGCATATCTTCTCTAAACCAGATAGAAAGCAGAAGCAGTGCATAACATTTCGTGAGCTATGGTAGTATATATTGTAAATCATGGGTATTTCAACTGAAAGTCTATCAACAGAGAACATTAAAAAAAAACAAGCCAGTTAAACACTCCATAAAACATGTAACAACTATGTGAAAGAAAAGCTTCATTTTGTGCATTTATTGATTAAGAAACACTCTGAGATCCCACACATCACCGGCTTTGCTGGTCGGTTGTCATCAACTATTTAAAAGTATCTCAGTGGTGTGTGTACAATACCTCTGTCTCTCGCTGCGTCACGCATATTAACACTGACTTGTTTTCCCAACACACCGTATGCTCAAAGTGTGTTTCTTAAGGAAAATCAATACTTATTCGCCTGTATTCTAGCCCTGAGATATGAGCATTGTTGCACTCTCCCTCTTGCATCCTGAAAGAGTGAAGTGGTCACAAACTGGTGCTGATGAAGTGTGGACTTCCACAGAAATACTACCCGTGTTAATTCCACTATTTAATTAGTCTTTACAACTTAAGTAAGGGGAATTAAGACTAAAAAATTAAACAAGACAGTAAAAAGTGGTAGAAATCCATAATTGAGAGCAAGGAGGTCACTTGAGGTAAAGGAAACATGAAAGAGAAAGAGATAAAGGTGGCGCTACTGAGAGGGGGAGGGGTGTATTTTGAGACAGAGGAGAGAGAGAGAGAGAGAGGATAGATTGTCAATTCACTGAACATATTATCTGTGAAAATATGCAAGCATGTCCTCCAACTGCATAAACCCTCCTGAATCCAGCTCCATGCATCTGTCAGTCTCTCGTACTGCAGCTGAGTCCTTCACTCCTTACTATGCTCACTGCACTCTGTGGCACTGTTACAGTACTAATGGTCCCCACACCCCATATTTCATTCCACTACAGGTGGTGGAGATGGAATAGGGAGTTCACTACCTCTGAATATCTGACGCTGAGCTGCTGATCTGATAATGGCGCTCTTGCTGTGCAGTATCTGCCCTTCCCTACATGAAAGCGGGAGGGAGAAGGCGGTAAATCATAACACAGGCCTGCAACCCACGGCACCTCCTCCTAATCTGTAGGAGAACATCATTGGAAATTGAAACACCAGCAGGAAGGTGGAGAAGGACGAGAAAAGATTTCACTAATGCCCCTGCTCTCCCGTTCCTCTCACTATGCACACAGACCAAAATCATTTCAGGCATCGCTACCCACGAGTCTCTTATCAAATAATACTGAAATGGTTTCCCTGAGGTGTCCATTGTGCATATGAATAAAGTCATATTTGCTGAATGATAAGTAAGTTATGATAGTGATGCACTTGGGGAAAAATATCCTTTATATGTGATGAAATCCCACTTTTACAGTGCATCTCATGTCTTCATTCTCTGAAGCCTGAGAGCGTTCAAAACTCTGAGGTACATGTTTTGACATCCAAATTCCATGTCTGCCCTAACAGACGTAACCAGTGACCTTTCGTGTAATTGCTTCTGTGACCTCATGGTCCTTCCTGCTTTGACTGAAATTCTGGTATTTTGTAGCTGTGCTCACTAATCCATGATTTAATAGAAAAGATATCAAGGCAACATTTAGCCAGCTCCCCTGAAGCATCACCTCATGTCAGCACTCAAAACATTCGACACCTTGTGACAAAAAGGCTTTGCTGCTCTCATACCATTTGAAATAACCACAACTGAACCGATGGCGGCTTATGCTGTGTGTTTTAACAACACACTCAGGCAAGAGTAGTCCATTCTTTTAACTAGCACGAGTGCACTGAGCATTTATTTCTCCGAGCCGCAGCATCAGAACAGTCTCAGCTGTCATACCACAGTCCCAGAATGCATTTTGTGTTGAAGCGCTGATACATGAGGCAGGATTGGATCATTAGTCAGTCTTGGGAGTGTTGCAACCCTTGTTAATTAGTGTTTTATATCACACACACACCTCCCTGGCATGAGCTCATGAAATGAAGAGGTGATGAATGAATAAATGCAAACTACCCGCCTGAGGCAATCAGGCATACAATGCCTTGAGCTGTAAAATTGTGCATTGCTACACATTGTATTTCAATATTGGAATATAACGCTGAGGTGGGTTAACAAGGAAAGCCATTCAACCCTCTAACAAGCCTCAGCATCTATAATGATGTGTTCTATCTAGTAGAGGCTGACCACCGGACGGACTGATTAGGCTCATTTTCACTTCCACCTGTATGCACCACACCCTCCAGGTTTCCCTTTCCATCCTTTGGTATGAAAGAGACACTCCATTACTTCTGAGCATAATTCACTGCTGCCTAATTCATGCCCTCTGGTTCAGTTCGGTTACCAGAGTATTTTATAACCTCTTTAGTTCACCTTATTAATACTTAAAGAGAAGACGCCTTGAGCTTCCTGTCTTCCTTCATGACCGTAAAAAAGCTATATGCCTTTCACCTGTTCTCATGCTGTAAGACATGCTTTTAAAACTTGGTATCAATCAGTCTCTGTAATAAGGGTGTGCAGCAGGGATAAAATCACAATAGCTTCACTTTCTCTCAATCCATGACATGCCTTACTATATTTTTCATTTTCCTTTTCTAAAGATAGCAGGAAGCATTAACCAGAGAAGCACAATTGACGTGGTAACGAGGCTGCAGCTGTTAAAGGGGAGGAAACAGAGGGAAAAAAATTCTTTGATGTGAGTTCATTTCCCAAAAGTAAAGGATAATGCAACAAATTATAATGTAAGGTATGTACAATAACCTTTTCACATATACGAAATGTCTGTTTTTTGACTGTCACCAATTGATACCACACAATAGTGATTCTAGACACCATGTTCAATAAAACTTTAAGATTTCCTAAGGGGGTATGCTGGGAAATATCCTCAGCTACACAGTAAATGATGTATCTTGTGTTTACAGAAGCAACAATAGCAGTTATCTAAGTATGAAAAGGTCCAAGAAAAAAAAGATTTGTTTTCATATATTTTAAAAGTTTTAATTTTTTTAATGGAATAGCAGAACTGTATTTTACTATTTTTGTAACAGTGCAAGGTGAATGATGAGAATGAGGACTGGGTGATGTGGCGCTTTCATCTAGCACACAGTTTTTTTAGAGCCTTGATTCATAATTACAATCTCAAAGAGCTTTACAGGCCTACAGTTAAAAAAAATATATATTTTTTTTTGGAGGAGAGTGAGAAGGAAGCCCCTTGCAGGCCAGCCAGGAATGCAATGAGTGTCGAATGGGCAATTATTACATCAAATCAAACACAGCTAAATAGTTACATGAATGCAAAACCAAATGACGCAATATCAGCATAAGACAAATTATTATTTAGTATTTAAGAGACTGAAGCTGGCTTTGCCCTAGTGGAGGCAGAGGTGCAGTAGGGCATGTCAGTAATCATCAAGCAACACAATGCCATTTTGGGGTCAAGGATTATGTATTTGTGTTTGCATCACGTGCTTGCTCAGACCGGGTCAGTAGCACACAATGAAAAGCACATGCATGCTCTGGGTAATCACCATGGCATTATCAGGTGATGTGCACATGGCCATATCCTATTCAAAAGCTTACCAGCCTTTTTTGTAGATGATATGTTGGGCAGTTTGACTCTGATATAAATCCCTCAAGCATGAATACACCATTTTTGCACTTTTTTTTAACTCTAACACGTGGGTCTGTAGTGTGAATGACTGTCATCCAATATCAAACTATCAGTGTGCACAATGGCGCATGGAGGACAACACTGAAGGCAATTTTTCCCCCAAAATCATCCACAGTTTCAGTGGGGATTGAGGAGGCGGCTGCATCCTCTGTAGATGTCAGGGACTGGCTGGTGAATGGCCCCCCTGTAGCCAAACTGTCCCTGTGGTTCACTGCCACCTTCTGTTTGGCTCTTGGCCTAATATCATTGAACTGTTTCCTACACTGGGCAACAGTTCTCCTCGGACCAGAGCAACACAGTAACCAAAAACGTTATCTCTTCCCAACCTAATCTAATATCATTTGCTATTATTCACTTGAGGTGATTCTTACTCACAAAAGGACATCAGTTTCCACATGGGAGAAACCATTATGGCAAAGCTGCTGCCGCCTCTTGTCTTTCATCAACAAATTTTCCAAATGTTGTAGCATTGAGTGCACTGCCGTTTTGATTGGTCATAATGGAAGCCAGGCCCACCAAACCTGCTAATGTCTTTCTCCTAATCCAACCCAGTTGGTGTGCCACAGCAGTGCCACAGGTGCACACTGCTCCTCTGGCCATTTAATTACCAAAGTCAGCTGCCATGCCCTTCTGGTAGTGACACAGGGGATGAGTTAGTGGGAAATTTGCATAGTGAAAACTGAGTGGAGGCAGTGAATATAAACTGCTGTTATAAATAGAAATTATCCATGAACTATAAGATACTCTACTCTATTACCATGTGTATGATTTCCACGTGAGCTTAACTTTTGACAAACTTTTAACTGGAGACAAAGTCGTATCTACTGTATAAACTCCTTAGTGCAGCTCAGTAGTCTGTGAAGTGCCAGTTAATGACTGATCTGGCATAATCTGAAATCAGGACATTGGATTGTTTAATTATTTAATGATCTCCACTTCAGCATTCCTCATGCAATTCCATTTTAGAAAAAAATATGTTGAGACAGGTTCACTGAAATAAGATGGGAGTCATCTGAGCTATCCTCTAGTTCATAAAAGCACAACTCTGTGCACATATTTTAAACTACTGGAGTAAAAAGGTCACATGCACATCCATTAAATAAAAAGAAAGCAAGGTTAGAACATAATGGGGATTTTTTTCTGAATGGTAGAAGAATTGCAACTATTCATTTCTGCTAAATTACTATTTTCAACATTAATAGATATTTGTATGTGCACTTTCAACTTGATTGACATAAAACCCTTAATTCTCTTCAGTCAACAACCAACTACTGATTGGAAACACAGCTGCAATTGCAGTTTGAAATTTAACTGGCCAAAAAATATCTCTGGACACCTCTAGAGATGATTGGTGAATGTGTTTTTGATGCTGCCAGTAAAGCTTTAAGTCCTCGATAAGCTCTAAATACAATCTGAATCTGATCCAAAACACATATCAATTCCAGGTGTAAAGGGCTCAGTGAGGACTGTGATGATCCTGTGGCTGCCCTCCCCTGTATTTTTAGCCGTTTACCTGTTATTTGAGTTGGTGCTCCAGGGTGCTTAGGGGCAGAATGAAGAGCCAGTCCTTAGAGGTGATGTGGGACACCCTAACCCTGGGCTAATTGCTTTACTTACTAATAACCAACTTGAAATGTCTTCATAGGTTATCTTTTTGTATCGATGATGATGGTTGACTTATCCGCTACAGTTTTCAAATCACTGAGCCACTTCACAGTAAGGTGCCACTGTCCTAAACAGAGCTCCATGTGCCCCATGTGCTTTATATTCATAACCACCCACTTTGCATGCATGTCTTTATATACAGTCAAAATTATTTCGAAAGAAAATGCAACAATAGAAGTATTTCATATAACAATATAACTATTCATGCACGAGGCCAGTATGAACATTTATGAGGTACACACTGACACCTGAAACTGTGGAAGGACTCACGTCTGTGATGTGTCACATCATCATTTTACACACACAGAAGGCTGCACAGAGACATACTGGTGCAAGCATGTACACGTACACACACACACACACACACGCACACACACATGCATACACACACACACAAACTAGGGAAATATAGAGACAATTTCAAGTGGACTGTCTTACATAACAGAGCAATCTGTAATTATGGGCTATTATTGTAACAATGCCTGTTAATCAAAAAGCTCATGAAGCACATAAACTGTGTAGATTATCGCTGAAACAATAACAGAATCAGCCCTCCGGCGCTTTTCATGAAAATCCTGACCTTTTGAAATTTCTTTAGTGGTGTTTATAGCCATATGGGTCACTTATAAAGCAATATATATAAAAAATAGACATCGACAGACCTAGGCATCTGACGTGTGTAATATATAATAATGCATTCATCACTCACTCCCTTGATGATTTAAGGTGGTCTAAGGCCCTTATTTTTTTTTAACAGTGAGTGTTTCAGGATTTTTTGTTGTTCAAAAGACAGTGAGTAATCATGTTAAATACTGACCAAAATAATCACAATTGCGATTTTTGCCCCCATAACCGAGCAGCCCTAACTTCGGCAGGCTGCATCCTTCATGTAAAAAAGAGACCTTTTCTCAGATCTTCTGAATAAAACTATGCAGCAGTACTGACCATACTGAGGCTGAGAACTGCACTGCCAGGACTTTTCTGGTCAGCAAGGTTGTACTGTCAGTGCAATGAAAGCATAAGGTACTACAGTTAGAAATTACAGAAGGCCACTGTAGCAAACAGGGCATGCAGACTTAGACTGCCCTCTTTGTTCTATGTGGTTCTATGCTGTGGAGCTATGTAAGTGTGTTAGAGGACACCATGCGGATAAACCTTCATTGTTCAAGTTTGTTTCTGGTGTCTGCAGTCATGAATGTAATGCTAATTTACATAATGATTTATCAACTAGACTTATACTGTTGTGTTATTTAAAAGAAGGCTGCAGCAATAACTTTATCAGGGGACTGACCATGATCAGTTTAAATTTGACCTCTTATAATATGCGGATTAATCCTAATCTAAAAAGGTAACTAAATCCTAAAAGTAAAAAAGTACAAAAACAACCACGGTGTGACATTTCTTTAAATTTACATCGTTAAACCTGTGAGAAAAGGGTACATGCACTGCCTCCTGTAGAGTAATTAGGCAATTATGCAGCTTACTCGCAGGGGGAAACTGCAGCGTCTATCGTGCCATCTCAGAAATCAGAAAAGTTGCAGGGTGCTAATCATACCCTCGATAAAATGCCATAATTTAGATACAAACGAGGAGAAACGCACATGTCAAGTTAATAAAAAAGTGCAACTGTAAAAGTGCAGCCTATGAATTGACCCAAGAGCTTAGCTTTTGCCAACCTGTCTTCACCAATAAAGATGATAATCTCGGTAATAGCCATCGCAGGCGTGAATCCCTCGTTGAATATTTAAGATAACCGCTTCTGCGTGGTGTATCACACGCAACAGCTGTAGTTTACAGCTAAACACTGGCATTAATGGGATATCATCCTTGGATAATCCAACGTGAACGCTGATGCGCTCAGTCAGTGTTTTAAAAACTTCACCCCTCAAGAGATTAGCGGCACGGATATCAGGGCAGAGTTGAGGTGATGCACGCTTCGGCATTGCCAGTGGATTATTTAAACACCCTAATGATTATTTCACGACGGGGGACCTCCATGATACAGTGAAAATACAATAGGGTGGCCAAGCCGGCATCGCAACAAGCTGCTTTAGCAGAGACACTTGGCGCAGCACAGCAACAGTTAAGTTTAACCAGGCGCTGGCAGCTCTCACCGGACTGTGCGAGCGTAGCGCAGACGCCCACACGCAATTACGCGCTAAATCATGATGACAGCCACACATCAGCATGAGGAAATGTCTTACCATGTTTTGGTTCCAAAAGTTGGCGACACGAATCCTATTCGGACGGGCACGGGAGCCACAAATACCGGCTGGCAGTGTCGTTACAGCATCCTCGCACGGGCACATGAGCACGCGGCTGCCCCGGTCTTTAGCCCACCACAGTGAAGAGGGGCAGCGGGAATTACGCCTCACCGGAGGGCTGGTGTGCTACGTCCAAAGCGAGCAAAACGCACGGAGAGGCAGAACTATGCAGTATGAGCAACACTGATAGTCAGTCTCTCTCTCTAGCTCTCTCTCCCCCTCTCTCTCTCTCGTCATGACGTGTAAAGCAGGTAATCTTATTACACCGGTCAGTAAAGGTGAAGTCGGCTAAAGCTTCACTGCCCCTCCTCCTCCTCCTCCTCCCACATATCTGCGAGATATGCACCTGCCCAAACTCAGGTATTCCCCCTGATGGAAATCGATTACAATGCAGGCTGCGTTGAGCATGCTCCAGTAAGCTTGAACAACTACATGGCAAATCACAGTCTGGTGTATTTGATAAACAACGAGAAAAACACACCACCCTAAAGTTAAAAAAAAAAAAAAGGGGGCCAGCTAATCCATAATCTATTTGTGTGTGGACCTGCAGTCATTATTGGCACAATGTCACTTACTCAATGCAATGCAGCTGCAGCATCTGACTCAAGGTCACCAAAAAGCTATTTATTGTCAGTTGTCAGTTATTTCAGAGTTAAGTCCATTAGCCAGGTCTGTCAGCACCGACTGGAGTGGAGCTGAGAAATATTACAACTGGAGGCATTTAGCTATGATTCACCTGTCACTTTGCAACAATCACTGGCCTTTTCCTCCCTCCAGTTGTTAACCAGCAGCAAAAAGCCTCCCATCAATATAGCTTACTCTAATTAGCTGCTGTGCTGAATAAGTCCAGAGGGCTGTGAGGGAACATTCAATAAAGTGACTTCTACGCAGGAGGCATCAACAGAAGTCAAGTTTCAGTGCTTCTGACAACATGGCAGCATCTATCCCAAGTAACAGATGTCACTGTATTTTGGTGGGTTGTGAACAGAGAAATAAAACCCATGTGTCGAATCCAGCATGTAACTGTACCTCAACTTTGCCAGTATTCATAAAGAGGTTTAGCAAAATCAGACGCTCCTTGCACGCCCACAGACAGTCAAATTAAACCGAAAATGTACACTGAGGGCACGTAGGCTGTGGCTGTCGATTTCATACAAAAGAGGAAAATCACAACCATCTAACCCATGGAAATTTAAACCGACCCTGCTCAATCTCTGTGCCTCACCAAAATTAGCATAATTTGTTCTGTGTGTACTTAACAGAGCTGAGGAGGTTGGTGGGTTAAATGTGTTCCTCTGTTTGAAATACCATTCTCTCTAATTTAAGACTCTGACCTGTGCATCATGTCGGCAAGTAATTCTAGTGTGTGCGACAGGCAGTGGCGGGAACTATCTTTGTATTAGAATGCATTTTATTTCCTCCATTGTTGTGATTTGTTGTAATTTAAAGACATGGTTCACATCTCTCATGAAACATTGCGGCTTTTATTATATCACAAGACCGCTCTAATTGTGTGTTACATTGTGTCTGTCCATCATCCGTGCAAACGGCAAACTTAAATTTGTGTGAAAATACCCATCTAATTGGTATGCATTGATGTTGGTTGAGCATTGAGAGCTAATCTGGGTTAAGTCATCACTACCTCCACTTGGCCCAGCTTGTTTTTGGTATGAAGAAGGCTTTGTGAGAAAGCTCTCTCTAATAATCAGACCCTGCCACAGTGCTAATTCTCCTTCTCATCTCATCTCTGCTGCAGAGAAAACGAGGGGCCAGGGTTCAGGCAGGAGTGAAGACACTCCACAGAGAACGGTGATTAAGAGCTATGTTGCTCTTGGGGAGAACTGTAAAGTCTCCCCAGAGCAACCCAATGAAGTCCTCGTAATGAGAAATCACCAAACTGGCATGATATGCATCCAGGTGTGTGTGTGTGTGTGTGTGTGTGTGCATTAGTGAAACATACAGAAAGTAAAATGAGAAAGAAACTGAGGTATAAAAGAGAATAACTGTAGTGACTAGTCAGGGTATAATAACTGGCAATCGACAGACCTTTTGCTCTTCATTATTCATATCACTCATCAAATCCATCTCTCCTCAAACAGCTGAACAGAAACAAAAAATATCAGCAATATGCGTGCCTGTATGTAGGGTGGAATGCAGAAATAATTTCCTTAATTCAGAAAAACTCTGTTTCTGTGGTTTGAATTTGATAAGTGATGCATTATTTAACCACAGCTTTCAAAGCTTGCTTTCTGTAAAACTAATTATGCAGACACAAAGTATTCTTATACTCAACCAAGAGCAGTTACGTTGACTTTGGGGTGCCATGTACTCTTCTGGGAATGCTCACAATTGTATCAATGTCTGTGTCTATATACTGTACAACCAGGGAAGCCTGGGGCTCCTTTATGAATGATGCACATTGCCTGTTTGTGTTCAGCTGGAGGTTCAGTCACTAAGCAGGCAAGTCATCTGCCAGGAAAATAATTCCTATTAATGATGTTGCAGTAATAAAAAGTGCTTTCAGACATTTTCATTAAAGCTCGAGAAAGCGGGTCTGCCTAGCAGATGTGAACTTCCAACAGTGACAGACAGTAATGGTTTAATTACTCTCTATAAATGACTTCTTTCTTACATTTGTGGAGGCTGCACTCAACAGCAAGTGTTAATTCGTTCTTTTTTGGGGTGGAGATGCATTGTTTTACTATTGAATTTTGCAGACTCATAAAATTGTTTTTGGGTCATTAAACCGTGTTTGAATGTGACATGATGTTTTCTAACAGGGATTGGATGTTTTCAGATTTGGAGAGAAACTGTTTGGGTAAAATGAGTAAGATGCTGCAGATGGCTTTCATGCCATCTGCATCAGTATTTATCACAGAACAGTTACTTAGTTTATCCGACCAGTGTGAATCTCCATCATTAATGCATTCAACATGGATCTGGAAAGGAAGTTGAAGCACGATTCAAGCTGAGCAATTAATCAAAATATGACTGAAATCGCTATATGGCCAGGTGCAACATCCAAATGCAGGAGCTAAAGTTTTTTGATAACCGAAAAATGCAACAAAACATTGTTGTCAATAAAGTATTGGCCTGGCCAACAAATTGTACTTTCCAGATGTAAGAAAATATGTTTTGACCCCATCAAAAATCACACCATCATCATTTTAATAACTTTTTCAGTGAAAATGAAAAACATATTGCAAAATTACCATCCTTACTGAAACCGTGATTGATATCGCAATATCTGTAAAATGAATCGTGATTTAATAAAAGTGATTTTTTACTATATCGTTCAGCCCTAAGCACGATGATGCTCCCCTCTGATTTAAGAATTAGTTCACTGCCGATGTGTGCTCCTCTTTGAGCTCCCTGAATCAATCGCACAATAAATCATTCAGAGGCCTGTTGCTAGGAGAGTGTGGCCATACTTGGATGAGTGGAAAATGAACACAATTCCTCTGATGCCTGCTCTCTAAATTCTCTCTGATATTGCTTTGCATCTTTAAGGTGAGGGCTTAAAGCATACTGTCAACAAACTCATCAAAACAGCACCGATGATGCTACAATGCTCTTGGTGGTGGTGGTGGGGTGGGGGGGTGGGG
>OMLB01019129.1:0-15437 GCA_900302555.1 Myripristis jacobus
AGGAGAACACAAGGGTGGCAGGGAAACAGAGAAGGAAAAACAACAGTCACAGCCAGCTCCGTGACAGCATCTCATTTTTCAAGTACTTTCAGATAGATTTGTTTATTTAGTTTATGTGAAGGGGGAGGTGAGGTGGAGAGGGGTGAAGGGGTGAATACATGGAGAGAAAGGAAAAGAGAACAGAGAGAAACAATGAGAGAAGTAAAATATTTCATTATAACAAGCATCTCACTGAAAACATGGACAGATTTATGGTATGGTCTATTTGTTTATTTGTTTATTGGGATCCCTATTAGTTTGTGCCAGGGTAGCAACTATTCTTCCTGGGGTCCACACGTATAAAACAGAAAGCCTCACACCAATCCACAGCATACTATACAATACAATACAACATACCCGTAACCCAAATCTGTGATTCCCCCTCACACCATCCCTGCACCCCACAGATCACCTCATACCCCACGAGAGATAATAACACTAACAAAAAAAAAAGCGAGAGAGAAAACATAATAAAATGAAACAAAAAAAATAAAGAAAGAAACAAAACAAAGATCCGTTTCCTCCAGGAAAGGAAAGCACTCCGTGGCAGACAGCAAAAGAAACAGAACAGAACAGATAAAGCAAAAACCTAAGCAAACCAAGATCCACGGGAAGGTCCACACCTGCAGTCATACACCAGACAACAGCTGACAGCTCATCCTCAGATAGGCAAAAACAGTTTTTTTACCTATCCCATAAGAATCCACTTTTTCAGATGCTTGTTAAAACAAGCTTTACATGTGGATTTTTTAGGGAACATGGTAGCATATTCCACTGAGTGGTAGCTCTGCACAAAACCGTTCTCGGCATTTAGGACATTCTAGGTACAAGAACACTTCATGACGTAATATTTGACAACCAGCCTGGCCAAAGTGCTGATGTCACGAATGAAAACTAAGACGCTGCATAAAAATCTGTCTTCAACTTTTACCCAGGAGAGAGAGCGCCGTGCATGCCCTTAACATCTGCCTTCGATGAGCAGTGAGAAGCAAGATGTGCAGAAATGCACAAATTGGAGTTTGCGCGAATCTTTTTTTTTGTTACACGTGACCAAACAACTGAAAAGACAAAAACAGCACTTCTGTAACCTGTGTGACTGAGTGATCAGTTAGGATATTTGCACATCTCCTGATGACAGACACTGTTCTACTCATTTTGGCTACAATCTTATCAGAATGACCAGACCAGGTAAGCTGTCTGTCCAGGGAGACCCCCAAAAGCCTCTCTTTATGGACCTGCTCCAAATTCATACCCCTCAATGAGAGGGAAAGAAGCAACTCACTCCTCAGTGCATAGTTTTGAAAATATTTAGCACAAGCTATTATTCACCCAATTTGACACAAGTTCCAGTTCCCATTATGGGACTTCATTTAGTTCATTTAGACTATTACGGGACTTACATTATGTACAACCATTCACGTACATCATCGTAGTGGCCTGATTTAACACAAGGGTTAGGTCACTGATAAAAATGGCAACTACCTTTGGGAACCCCACATGCTAACTTTCTTACAGCTGAGAAACTACCATTAAATTAAACACACTTCATTCTGTCATGTAACTTTTCATGCAGCTGACAGCATTTACTTTGAAGCCATGTGCTGAAAGTTTTTTGAGTAATATTTCATGATCTATAAATTCTAGGACAGCACTGAAGTCAAGCATGACAATATAACCAATTTTTTTTAGGTTGTATTGTTTCATAGTCGTCATCAGTCATCTATGTTAAGGCAGTACATTTCCAGAGACCTGACAAGACCTGATTTATTTATTTTTTATTTTATCAGTTTTAACTGCTTTTGTTGGCAGCACAGTGGTGCAGTGGCTAGTGCTGTCGCCTCACAGCAAAAAGGCCCTAGGCTCGATTCCCAGCCGGCTGACCAGGGTCCTTTCTGTGTAGAGTTGGCATGTTCTCCCTGTGTCTGTGTGGGTTTCTGCCAGAGCTACAGTTTCCTCCCATTTCAAATGAAAAGTCAAATGAATTGGATACTAAATTGCCCCTAGGTGTGAATGTGCTTGTTTGTCTGTCTGCCCTGTGATGGACTGGCGACCTGTCCAGGGTGTTTCCTCTGCCTTCTTCCAGGTGAACACTGGGATAGGCTAGAGCGCACCCCACAACCCTTATAGATAAGCTGTTTGGAAAACAAATTAATGAATGGCCTCCTTTTGCAAGGTATTCTCAGAGACAGTGAAGACAATGAAGATAAATGATTTTTTCCCTAGTTCAGTTCAGACTTTGGGAACAGTGAATGTGAATCTTGGGACTTCAGACTATATCAAACTTCTCCAGACCAGATTATAGACACAGAGATATGATGGAAGCCTCCCTAAATGGCTTTTTAAATGAACATAAGCCAATGACTGAGTCAATGTTTTTATCAAGTAAGAATGTAGCAACATCTGGCCTTGTCTTTCTATCAAATAAAAAGCAGTGTTTGTTTCTAAAATCAAATCCAGATCAATCTTAGCTTTTCAAGAAGATTGTCAATGGCTTAAAAGAAAGAGAAACATTAACTGAAAGCTCAGATATGCCAAATAATTAAATGCCCAGGAAGATTTCCTGGGTTGTTCCTCACCTTTAAAAATAACACCAGATTTGTCTGCATGTAGAGCTTAAAGCCCACCAAGTGAGACTGAACCGTTTTCAATGATAATTTCAAATTAGGGCGCAACAATTAATTGAAATATTTTTGAAATCACAAGATGGCCAAGTGCAGGAGCTGCAGTTTTGTTATGTAGTTAAATGTGCAACAAAACACAGTTACAAATTAAATATTGTGGCTCTACAGAGATCCCCTGGCCTGCGATATTCTCCTTAAGAAAACATGTTTATTTGGTATCATTTGGCACAGACCCCAGGAAAAATCACAGTATCATCATTCTAATATTTTGTTTTCTTTGAAACTGAGAATTATAATGCATTGATGAGCATTCCCACCAAGATCATGAATTGTATTGCAATAACAATATTTTTCAAAATAATTGTGAAATTTTTTTTTTCCATATTGTTCAGTCCAGTTTGAAATGCTGCAGAGCCTTTTAAGAGGAGAGGCCAAGCAGTAAATGACTGTAGCATTCACAATAACAATTAATGACAAATAATGTAAAGAGTGAATAAAAGAGGACCCAGTACAGAACCTTGTGGTGCATCTGTGATTGTGATAAGTGATTTATAAGTGAATCCACTGATCCACAGAACAAAGCTAAGCTTAACAGTAGGCTCCAAATAGTCAGTGTACAATGGAACGGATGGAAGTGGGAAAGCAAAAATCAAACAAAGAGCCAGAGGCAACAAAGTAATAATGAAAACAGACCAACAATCAGTCGAGATGAAGGGGAGTTCTTGATGATGCTTGGCACAATTCTACAACCTTAGAACAAATAGCTAAAGATTTTATGGTATTCCAAGATTTTCTTGGATCATTCACATTATTGGAAATTTTTGTATGGAATGATACTTAGCTTTAGAGTTGTTGTTTTTTTGACAAGGTGCTTTGCTATGAAATTGAATTTCAGTTGCATAGGTCAGTTTTAATTTTAAAAATGTCATTACAGATTTGAAAAGTGGATGCTTTCTGCAGTAATAATCACAATAATACCACAACAATACCATACATATACTTATGTGTATTTCTAATTGCAGCCTTGTTTTCCAATTAGTAGGCAATAGACGTTCTTTTTGAAATTGTCACTATCATCTACAAACTGTCACTGTAGATGGGGACAGTGCATATACCGGTGACCAGATGTCCTATCATGTTCTTGTGATGATAGTCAGCCAAAAATTTGGCCTAGAGAGGATGCGTATTTGTCAGGTGTTGAATGTATGCATGCTTTTTTGAAAGTCTCTGTACATCTCTGCTCTGCTCTGTGTGTATAGATGGAACTTGGGTCTGGTGAGGGGAAGACTGTGACCTTGCAATCCCAGTTTGGATTTCAGAAGGCAGGCTTGAGGCTTAAAATGAAGTGCTTCCCCATGACCACAGAGTTAAGAGGAACCATGTGGCACAACTGGCCATGGCTACAGGACAGGGGACTTCCTCTCATCACAGAAGTAATGTAATATCCTGGCATGGCTTGAAATAACCCATAAAATCATGATTTTTTTTTTTTTTTTTATGATTTGCTGATCTGGTGAGATCTTGCTAATTTTATCCCATCTCAGTTCTTCTCTTTCTTTTACATAACAGAAGCTTAAAACTGTCTTTTTTTCTCCCCATCAAAAGCACACTCAACTTTCTTAATTAAGATAGGGAAAAAAATGAGAAAATTTCTCATGATTCCTGCCATTTCTGTCTCAGGGCCTGTGCTCCATCCAGGGAGGCTTCTCTCAGCTTCAGTCCAAGGCTCATCTCATTATAGATGGGCAAAAGCTGCTTGTCTCTGGCTTGAATATCAGTGTTGCTGATGGACGTCTGGCCATGCTGCTCTCCTACGCCCCACCTGCTTCCTCTCAAACAGCGACACAACACAGTCTGGACACTGCTCTGACTGCTCAGTTCAAAGGTCACATTGCGTGGATGCTTGGTTTGATTACTCTGTCAAATAGCTGAATGATGGCTGCTGAAGCTCATTGCTAAATACACTCAGTGGCCACTTTATCAGGTACACCTGCCTAATCTAATAAAATCCAGTACAACTGTTCTGCCATAAAGTTTAATTTTCTGATGCCTTTAATGCTCAGGTTTTCTTTTTATCACAGTAATAGAGGTGTTCATTCAATTTGGCATTGAGCTCATAGTTAGTGGTGCTGTTGTACTGGACTGCATTTTATTGAGAGCTGTTTCTACTATTCTGCCCAGTACACATTCTCCACAATGTCAACAAAAACTGAACACTATGAACTTTCTTAAAAGGTCAAATTCATGGCAGAGCTGTTGCTTTGAACTGCAGTAAATTGTACAGGTGTGCCTAATAAAGTGGCCACTGAGTGTATTTCTGCAGGTGTTTTTTCCTCAGTGTATATTAACAGCCAGAACGAAATGAAAGAGGGCATGACATCATCACATTAGTGTCTGTGTTAGATGTTGTAAGTTTTATTCTTGTATGAAAAGCAGAACAGAAAAAAAACCTGTAACTTGGCTGTGACACATAACTTCTGGAACACTAAACTTTAATATGAGAGAGGCTCGGCTTTTAGATCAGGCTGTTCTTTTGAATCTCTAAAGGATATTATAATCCTATAGAAGGCCAAAATAAAGGGAATAAGGGAATAAATAACGTTATAAGTGTTGTTTCCTTGCGTAATTTTGATTCTACAGCAAAACATCTAAGAAAAGTCACAGAGAAGTTTCCCAAATTGATCACAGGAAGTGAAGCAGATGTTATAATAGCCATGAAAATATAAATAAGACTAAATATTATACAAAAGGGAAGCTTTAGCCGAACAAACTGACTGGTTAGGGACACTGTGCAAACGGTCATGCCTTCTTTTTTCTTTCTTTTTCACATGGTTTATTTTTGCACATGTATACCACTTTGACCAGTCCCCAGTTAGTTCACATACTGACTTGTACAAAAGACACAATACTTTAATTTTTTTTATTGTTTATTTGGATCCCCTACAATCTCCTGCTGCTGTATCTGGGATCAAAATCAGAAAAGAAAGAAAGCATGTATAAAGAAGCAGAAAAACACATACATCCATAATGTAGTGCATGCAGTACATACAGCACACATCTACATATGAGACAATATTATGTTCATATATACAGGAAAAGAAAAATAACACAAAATAAAAAAGAACCCTTGAGGATGCTCTGTGTGATTATGGTGAGATTATTACTGTAATCAGTAAAAACTGTACTCTGGTCCGCCCTGCAGGCCCTCTGCGGAGTGTGTCAGTGGACCTGAGCTGCAGAGACTGGAGGGTCCGTGTGGTGGGGGATGTTGGGGGCTGGGGGACACATGGAGGGTCCAAGGAGGCCAGAGTTACTCTGAAGCACCACATGCACGGACAGATTAGCCCGGTCTTACAGGTGAGGATGGCATGCATTCCCACAACACAATGTGTACTGTATTTTTAGCTGCTAGCTGGATGCTTTGTTTCACCACGCCAAGCTCCATGTGTGTTGGTGCAGGTGGAAGCCTGGGGTCGACTTACTGACTCCCAGCTTCGGTGCTCTATGGCCGTGAACCCTGAACTCAGCTCCTCACTGGCACTCATCATTCAAGGACACCATCTCCCTGACAGGTGCACACACACATACACATTCACACTGCTGCATTGTTCACAATCATAAAAGCATTGTAATGGCACATTTAACATTCTGCCACAAGTGGGAGCCTTTTTCTCTGCATACCTAACCATGTGTCCTATCAAGCAAACACACAAACAGGTACAGGCACATACTTTTTAGAGATGGTTGTTCTTTTGTCCAGCAAGGAACTGATGGTGAAGGTGGTCCAGAATATTCCCAAGCTGTCGGTCTACCTGCCTGCACAACTCAACACCAGATTTCAGGTCAGCTTCTCTATTACTGCAATTAATCGAATTTCATTTTCAATTCTGATTTTGGTTTCCAACAATTATGAAAACAAGATAATCGAGATAAAGTGATTATTGTGCGGCATTCCGTTTCGCAGTGATGCTCTCATTTTGTCATGTTTTGCAAATCCAGTATACCCAGCAGCGTTCTTTCACTCTTCCTGAAAAGCCCAAACTCACTCTCAGCCAGGCTGTGGCATGTTTATGTACATTTAAAGTTCAAGGAAATTCACTGTTAAAAAGTTGTTGTTTTTTTAAGTTCAATAAATGCATGCTGTTTCCAAAGTCAGTGAATATTTGTGGTAAATAATCATGATCTCAATGTTGACCAAACTATTGTTGATTATGATTTTTGCCATTATTAAGCAGCCCTACTACTCTGCCATGTGACTGGCCCAATGCATGACCGTTGCTGCAACCACTGTTGCAACAGTCTTAGAGAGAATTTCTCTCTCTGAGTACAAATGCGCTGTTTTCAACATTTCTTCCAAAGAGAACATTTCAAACAATATGTGTCTTCCATACAGATATTCACAGGATGACTATTATTCACTTGAATAAATTGCAAAAAATGATCAGTAGATGTTGGGAAAGCAAAAGCAAATAGTTTGGTAATCGCGTCATTGATCGTTGCCTATCAGTCTTGGATCCCATTGCTTCCTTAAAGCCAGGTGCATTCCTGCTGTCTTTTCCTCTCACTGGATGACTTAAAGCATCCGCCACCTGAAATAAGAATGTACAGGGGCTGAGCGTGGATGAAAAAGTGCTAAACTTACATCTGCCTTGTATTTTTGAAGGAGCCATTTACTTCAAATGGCCAAAAAGTTGGTGATGCAAGGAGCTGCTTACTTTCTCTAATTTCATTATGGCTTGTCATCATAAACCTATAGGCTCATTTTGCAAACTGATAAGCATGTAAACCCTGCTCTATTTCCTGTTACAGTTGTTTAATATACTGTTATACAGGCATGTTTTTGTTGACAAGACAATCATTTTCGACATTTCCATTTTTCATCCTTGCTCTGCCGTGTCATTTTGGTCCTATTTCCCTACATTGTCTCTTTGATATTTCTCAAATGAGGACATCATCCTGTCTCTCAGGCGCTGTACTCTCATCTTTCATTAAAGAGGTTTTTGGTGCTATTAGCCTGAGCTTACTGTGATTGGCTCTCTTATTACTGCCTGTGTCCCCAGCTATTTCAGACAGGTTATCATTTTCAATCTTGATCCTTTGCATCCTCAAAACTACAGATCTCAAACCAAAGTCAGTAGAACAGTGGCTTTATTTATTCCTTCCTGTACTTGGTTCACATGATATTTATCAAACATAAAACTTTTTTTAAAAAAACTTTTCTTTGTGGGTACATTTTCTTAATCACATTTATTATACCTTCAAAGTGTTATACAACCCCTTTTATATTGAAGTTTAATTTGAAAATGGATATCTATGTGTTTTCGTTCTTTTTTCATCTTCTGAACCTCCAAGTTGGCTCTATTGGAAGTGATTTTGCCCGAGGGCCCCTAAATCAACAGATATTTCAGTTTGTGTTAAGTGTTAAATCGTTTGGATGTCATAACTGAATGTTCATAAATAGATTCAGTTTGGTGAGATAATGTTAAAATAATCACTCATGCGTTTTTTGCACTGTAAAAATTTGTAGTTAATGAAATTATGGTGAAATTGACCTCTTCCTAATTTTACACCACCTGGAAGGCCCTCATGGACCCCATCCTCTGGCTATGGAATATTCGTTTCCATGTAATCCAAGATATTAAAAACACCTGTTTAAGATGGTTTTCAGGGGGAGGAGAATGCAGACAGTGATGTATAGATGAATAAAAAATAGAATCACTGTATTAGCCTAAAGCTGCAAACGTGCAAGCATTCATCTCGGTTACATTGATGTCAGCTTTATGTTGTCACATGATCTATAACGAGTCATGGTATGAAGATTACCTCATATATATGTATGTATGTATATAGATAGATAGATAGATAGATAGATAGATAGATAAACAATAATGGTTTTAATACATCAAGCTCTGGGTTAAAGGCTCAGCTTCCTGTGCTCCGTTCTGTTGCACAACACCCAAGAAAGATGGTGAACATGTCATCTCCTGCGGCAGTGCTGTAAGGCCACAGAGTTACAGTCAGAATAATAATAGCCTGTGTCAGGAGGAGTGGAGGAGGAAATAATTGTGTGGGAAATGGCAGAGGTGAGGCGAGGTGAAGGGTGGTGAGTGGAAGTGTTTTTGAGTTTTTATGAAGGTGGGCTGGAGGCTGAGAGGGGGATAATTGAACAGTGGCTTGGCTGACAAGGACAAGTCTCTTTTCACTCTTAAGGCTTTAGAACAAGGCTATTTTATTGTGGCTTGCATTGTTCAGAACCCAACCAACTTTACTGATACATTAAAAAAGTAAAGTAATTTTATAAAGTTAACTTAGTGAAGTCATTTATGGGAAAAAAGGAGAAAAATCCAATTACATTGTATTGTTTGGTAATCAAATAGTTATTTTGGGGCCAATATGGATGTCAGTATTTGGGAATGAAGAACTAACAAAACAATATATTGTGAGAAAATGATATATTGGCCAATATAATGCATATAACAATATAATGGTCTTTTTTTATACATTAAAAAGCGAATATGTTGCAGGAATCCTCAAATTTGGTAATCAAATAGATGTGATGAAGATATGTACTTGAGACTTGATATTTTACAGTTGAACAATAAAGTTTGAACTGCAGCACCATCTGCTCAGCTGTGATCTGCTGCTCTGCGAACTCACTGTTATACAAATCACTGTGTACAACACAGTCTGCTCGACAAACTATTCAATGATAGTTAAGAATATCGGCCAGCCAATATATCAGTCAAGCTCTAATGTTGTTCTTTGATCTCTAATGACAACTTCTAATTCATGCCTCCCTCTCTCTCTCTCTCTCTGCTCTCTCTCTCCAGCTGAACCAGTCTCGCTCCAGTGTCCTGGGCTTGGCGGAGCTATCATCTGGCCGGAGGAGGCTGTGGGCTCTGGGGGAAATAGCTGCCATCGAGGGTGGCTACAGGCGGGTTCTGGAGCTCAACCACACCTACCCACAGGTATCTCTGGCCTAAAGCTTCTTGTAATGATGTGTGCAAGACACTCAGTGGATATTTGACGCTCCATGAACTTTATTCCCTTAGTCCATTCAAACCTTGTTTTCTTGTTTCTGGAAAACATTGTTGCATCGAATTGAATTTGTCTTACCAGATGCAGAACATCCAAGCATCCTTGTGTCCTAAATGTCTCTGTGACTGGCTCTGTTCACCAGCTGAAGCCGCTCCCCAGGACCATAGCAGTGAGAACTGTGTATGAGGCCAGGAACTGGAGCTACCAAGTTCAACATGGTGCATTGTGGGGCAGCCAGGAGTTCAGCTTGACTGGCCTGTACTCTGCACCTCCAGCACTGGAGATGGGGAACCACTCCCTGAAAGGTTGGTCATTACCAATAGACCTCCATCACATCTTCTTGTGGTAACAGGATGGACACATCAGCCATATAAGTACATATAATAGGAGACTATTGTTGAGTGAACAGGGCTGTATAATAAAGACCTCATACCACCTGCTGTACATCCATGTAAGTCTTCAGCTCGCTAAAAATTGGTAAAATCTTTTTCATCTTAGTTCAGATCACCTGCGTTCCGCGTTGGAGCAATTTGGAGGTGACTCTGGAGCGCTCACTGCACGGCCGACGGGACAGTGTTTTACTGGGCTGGACCAGACATGGCCGACTGGAACAGGTCAGCATACAAAATGGTGTCATGTCCCAGAGACAGTGAAGGCCTCCATTCAAACCTTCAAACCTTCTTCAAAACTTCTGCACTTCTGCTCTACTGCCTCTGTGTCTTTCTCTGGATGTGAAATATTAAAAATGCAATAAATAGAGTCTGAATAGCTTGGTTGCTGAAATACATAATTTTGTAATATTAATACTACATAATACTATTTTATAATACTGATACTATTTGGAATACTATCATTTTATAACAAGGAAATACAAACTGAATGAAAATCTGATACATAAATAAAATAACATGATACCGTTTGTGAAACTGGCCTTAAAAGATTGCTTATAGAATATTCATTTTATGTGGTGAAAAAGTTAAGTTTATAGACCTTTAATTTAAATACAGAGAACAGGTATTTGAATAGCTGAAAAAATAAACGTTGTTAGTAAAGTATGATTCATCCAGGGAGTCATCCATCAATATGTAGTCTCTTTTTGTTTTCCTATCACTGTTGTTGATGCAGATTTAAGCAAGCGTACCTGTGTACAATATTATGCGAGCATATAGTTCCCGCAGCTTTTCACTTTGTCAAGAGGAGTTTGTAATTTGTCAAGCCCAGATCAGAGCAGAGCCGCTGGAGGTGAGAGTTCCCTTCTCACCTCCACACCAGTTGTTGAAAGAGGGGAGAACATTACGGCTTCAATTTCCCGACCCATGTTTTCCCAGCGAGTCTGGGGAGTAAAATCAGTCACCCTCTGTCCTAAAACTGTCTTCTCTAATTTCTGTGGTTCTGCTGCCTCAGGTGTCCAGAGCCTCTGAGACCACATCTAATTTTCCCAAGTTTCAAAAAGTACATCATGTCTCTTACACGCTGGGAGAAAGATGGTAGAGATTGATTCTTCCATTAGAGCAAAGTAAGAGTCCATTCCAAGTGAGTAGTAAAAATGTGTGGGCTGCGTTCAGTTGGGAGTGTGTCTTAGGGGTGAAACTGCAGAGGCGAAAAGGGTTTCAGTCAACAGTGATTCAGTGCATGTCGGAGAATGCTGTAAAATATTAGACCACAAAGTGTGAAAATGGTAATCACTAGAGCATTATGTAACGGTGAACAGATTTTCAACTGGGGACGGGACAGGTCAGTATTAAGATCAAATATTTAAAGTCTGCCATTGTTGAGGTGCAACTGGAGAGCCATTATAGGATGAATCATTTCCCTGGCGTACCTGGAGCAGTTCTGTCTCCAGTTAAAAACCCTGTCTCCTGTCTGACATTTGCGCCTAAATCACTGTCTCACAGCCTTTTAGAGCCTGCCATGGGTTAAAGCTTACATGGTGTTAATGGTTTTACATAGAAGTAACAGACTGCTATGACAGTGCATTTAAGAGGTATATCTGGAGAGAAGTCTTTATTTCAGAAACACAGCATCTGATTTTTCAGTATGATGAAGAGTTTATTGGCAAAAACAGATAAATGCCATTCCTGGAAAAATAAATAAATAACTGACTGTATACAATGCTTCAAATAGCTACTATACTTTCTGATTCCAAAATCCAGACTTTTGCCACAAAAGCCACCATTGTATATGTGTTCGCCTATTATTATGTTTTTTTTGGGGCGTTTGTTTGTTTTTTGGATTGGCAACATTTATATAAAAATTAACTCTTCCTTGAATGGTAAAAAAATGGTAAATTAAGCAAACTTATTATCAATTTTAGAAAAAAAAATCATTTACAGATATTATACTTTAATCATGCCATAGGCTGATGATTGAGTCAAACTTTATTTGGATTATGTGGTGTGGATACACAACTTCCTGTGTGCCACTAAAATGCCTACTGAGCTTCAAGTGATAGACGTAATTGTGTGAAATGTAGTGTATAGCCAATCTTAGGGTTTATGTTAGAAACAGGGTCAGGTTAGGATTGGGATTAGGCTAAAGGTTGGGTTTGTAGAAAAAGTAAAACAATGGTTGTTGTTTATAGTTCCCTATTAGCATAGTTCACCATTAACTGGGGAGTAAACAGAGCTGAATTACAGCCTGAAGTGGGTATTACTGGGAGCAAATCCTGCCGATATCGGAAACCACTGGCCTCTAGTCAATTTCTGAACCTGGATGGGTGTGTGGCTGGAGGAGAATTCAATCCCAAGGCCGCCACTTCCTTCCCACAGCACCCCTGAACTCAAGGCCATTGGATTTTCAGGTATTTCACAAGTCCAATAGTAGACATAATTAGATTAAGCCTGGCCTCCACAGCCTCTGGGATTCGAGAAGCCTCTGTTATTGTTTACAATTTGGTGAGTTTAATTCCTTCAGATTAAAGAGAAAGAGGTGGTGGTAAGTGTAAGCATCTGTGAGGATTTCCTCTCTGCTCTCTGTGGTCGTAACCTGAGTGTGAGTGGTTTGTTGTTCCCAAGGTCAGGGCTCTTAGCCTGTGGGGTCAATCAGAGGAGATGAACGAGACCAAGGTCGAGCTGAAGCAGCCCTTCACCACCACACTGTCCCAGCTCTCCCTCCACACACTCTCCCACTTCTCACGGAGGGAACAACGGAGCAGTCACCAGGTACACAACTCGGCATGGTACAAAACCAAAATGTCAATTTCAGTGAGTTGTTTGGCCAAGTAATTTAGGCCTACTTACAGTTCTTCCCAACTGATTTGACTCATTTGGTGAAACTGCTGTGTTGAAACTCTTGCTGAGCTAAACTCTATGCAAAATTAAGTCCTGCATTCATTTCACATCACATCTCCACAGAAATCATGAGAATCAACAGTGTGACTCTCATTCTGTCTTTCTATATGTTGTATCTCTACTTTGTCAGTCAAATCAGTTATAAATGTTAACTTGTATTTTTTTTCTTTACTGTGCAACCAGACCCATCTGTCCTGGGACAGTTCAGTGCCTGTGAACGTCTCCCTCAGCCTGAACAAACAGTGGCAGGGTAACTCCAGCAGGGGGCAGGCATGCACTCTTTTCTCATCCCGACAGGTAGGTGGACCATGCACAGTTTCAGTGTAGAAAAATCATGTCACAGTGTGAATAGGTGTTTATGAACTGTCCTGTGACTTGCCTTGTGTGTGCATGTGTGTAGACGGTGGTCTCTTCTGTGAAAGGATGTGTCTCTGTAGGCCGGGAGGGAAATTCATATTCCCAAAATGCTGAGCTTAGGTGGGACAACAGGAGTGTCAAGCAAGCCATGAAGTACCAGGTACTGAATCAATGAACAAATCAGTGAGTTTAGTAGTTTTCAATGCACATTCAGCACATGCTTAATACATTAGGATAATTGATAATAGGATAATAGGATAATAGGATAACAGGATAATAGGATAATTGATCAGCATTAATGAATTTCCACAATCAGTTTTCACAAGTTAACTTCTTTATGGGTCAATTCATAATGTGTAATGTTTCAAGATACTTCTGTATATGTTTCTTTGTTGTGTCTAGAACAGTCCAAGGGGAATGCACAGTCTCCAGATCAGTGCGGGTTTGGAGAATGTGTCGTCTGCTCCATGTCCGTCCCACAGCCTCCTGGCCAAGATCCAAACCAACCTCAAAGACCGATTGGAGCACACAGTTTTGTTGGGTCTCTGCCCCCCACAGCCTGTGAGTGCTTACCCCTCTGTCCATCATTTAGGCCCTCTGTTATGTTTGGGTTAAATGTGACCCATTTTCCTATTGGTGTTTTGGCCCATAGCAAAGGCAAATGCTATCAAATCAGAGTGCAGTAACCAGTACAGTTTGGATATAATGTTTTTTCTTAATCCAACAGTGGATTTCTTTCCTTGTTTCTCACACGTAACCACACATGCACACACATATACACACGCTCACACATATGCATGCACACACATAGAGGTGTTGGTGTTGGTCTTTACATTTAGACAATATAATACATAAATTGTTCTTAGTATGTGGTATAAGTGGTATACAAGTGGTATATTTTTAGGTCATTGTAGTCTTTACACCATGAATTCCAAAATGAAGCATAGTTCTCAAATTCATTTTTTTTTTAACAAATTAAATTCGTCACATATACAGTCATACACAGTATAATGCACAGTGAAATGCCTTATGTCCCTTTTCCCGGCTCAGTTAACACAACAAGAAATAAAATAATAATTTAAAAGTAAAGAATAATTTAAAAGTAATAAACCTACAGCTACATGTACTATACCCTCATGATAATGAATAAGAATGGTGTTGGTTACAACTAGAGATGTTTTTTAAACCATATCTGGTGTAAGACTGTACTGAGTAAAAAAATAATGTTTATGATCACTTTTTTTATAGTTATAGCTAGCTGGGTGATTTTGGTCATGAACATAAAGAATATAGAAATGAAGCGGGAACACCCTAAGGGTTGGTTTCTTTTGTCGCTGTCTTGTGTCATTAACAGTTGAGTCTAAAATGGAGGAAAGTGTTAATTTCTTTCATTTTGGGGAGGAAACACAACCCAGAAACACAACCCAGCTGGGGGGGGGGGATTTAATTTCCAAGGCTTCCTGCAGCACCCCCACGTCCATGATTATTAGACCTTTACTGAGGATATGTTACAAGCTCCATCATAGTAAACATAGTTACTTAGGACCAGACCTTTTAATTTTGAGATTTAAATGCTTGGATTAACGAAAAAAGGTCATGTTAAGTATAAGCATCTGTGAGCATTTCCTCTTTGCTTTCTGGTTCTAAGCTTGCGGGGTTGATGAGAGGAGCCAAATGAGACCAAGGTGGACCGTGGTCATTTGTTTTGTGCTGTCATAACTGAATTATTCTGACTGTACTGTCACACCGTGAGAGTTTGCAGTATTCACTTGGGTTTCCTCTGCTCCAATTTTTCCTCACATTTCAAAGACATGCAGGTTTGATGAACTGTTTTATGGTATGTATGTGGATGCAATTGTATAATTGTATTAGTCATGTGATGGCAACCTGTTCTGGCTGTTTCTCTACCTTCAGCCAAGTGCATGCTAGGATAGGCTCCAGCGTTTCATGATTCTAAGTAGGAATAAGTGGCAAATAAATGAATGAATGAATATATTAATGAATGAATGAATGATTATAAGACCCTGTATGGGTGTAAGTGGTCTATCAAGCAGGCTATCACCTTACACTACAGTGTCTTCTGTTTATCCAC
>OMLB01019131.1:0-11965 GCA_900302555.1 Myripristis jacobus
GACTTATTTTTTGCGTTAGGCATGTACGCCTAACGTCGGTTCTAACAATAACAGTAATAATAAAAGTATACTGTTAATTTACCATACATTGGTGCTGTCACACTGTGTCCGCTTTGGGTGGAGATAAAAGGCAGGTGGATCAGGAGGCAGCAGGGAGAGGTAGGCTATTTCTCCAGGGAGGCCCAGCAAATGAAAAAAACACTACAAAGTCTGACATTTTGTTTACAAAAGTCTTCAAACAAATGTAACCTAACAAGTAAGTTGAGCGCAGAGTAGTTGGTTGCTAGGCAACGCTATGTCCGTTTACACTGGCGCAGGGATATTTTGTACTGCGGTCAACCATAGGGTTACGCTGATTTTACAACGGCATGGAACGCGGCTCAGCCAATCACATTTAAGGATGGGAAGCACCCGTTTTATAAACTTTATTACTGTACTGTCATGTTGAAAACAACAGTTCATTCAAAGAAATATTAGTGCACTGCTGTTTGTTTATTAAAATGAGAGAAGTAGCAGGTTCAACCACTGCTCATTTAACCTGAATACAACTTGGGTGCACTGTATTATTGTATTGTTATATCACAAACAACAGTTTATTCAAATAAAATGTTATACATTTGCCATTAGTTGTTGTTTTCTTGTTAATACCCATTATTTTAAACCTGAAACAACAGGGATGTAGGAAACTTCACCTGCACTGTCCAGTATCCAGGTATTTATTTCACATTCACACTGGTTGAACTTTTGGCAAAAAAATCACTGAATCGAATCGAATCGAATCGAATCGAATCGTTCTAAATGAAGTAAAATTGTCCTTGAATCGAATCGGCAACCATGAATCGTGAATCGAATCGAATCGTTGTTAAAATGAATCGTTACACCCCTACTGCTGAGTAATGTGTCTATGCACTTATATCAATTTCTGCTCTCAACTGTCAGATGGCTGTCAAGGAATTAGACTGAATAGAATATCGCTATCTTATTAAGATGCATGCACCCTCATACACACCTGGGTCCAGATGCATAAATGTTTTCTTAATTTACCTGTGTTTTGTGTATTTGCAAGCAATGACTATTAACTGATTACACATGTACCTCTAAATCAATCCACCCTTCAATCCATCAGTATTATGTGTGACACGGTGCAACAGATATATTTTCACTTATAAATATAATAATTTAAAAAAATCAGATAAATAGGCTTGTACAAAATCATATACACATATTGAAATTTGAGATTAGAGACACTTTGCACATTGAAATAATAATGTTGCAATTATAATGTTGTGTACATTCCAGGTTTCATGTTATTTTCTACCACTTCTCCACCAGCCTTGTAGTCATGGTGTGACATTTGTAAGAAGGTATGCACATTCTCACTGCATGTTCTTTTCTAGGAGTACAGATTTCTGGATAGAGGACAGTCTGAATGTTTCTGTGTGTATGCAGCGTTTATATGTGTGATTGCGTAACTGGTTTTCTGAGTTCTTTTACCTTCACCGCTCGACCAATCTTACACTCTCAACTGAACAAATGAATTTTACATGCCGTAAAATACTGGAATGGCAAATCAATTCATTTATTTTAAGGCATATTGTTAATGTATATAAGGTGGAAATAAATGTTAAGTAAATGTAAATTAATGTTATGAGCAAAACAAAGACCTGCTTCCAGTGGTGTCCAGTGAAGCCTGAAACAAAAGGTGAAAGCTCAGCGTGAGTCTGCCTGACTTGGTAATGGAATGGAAGTGTGATTCAACTTCTCATAGTCCAGTGTTTAAAGTAAGTGATCCAAAATCAAATCACAATACCTAGAGAATTGAAATAATTACAGAATCGCAATACAAATCTAATCGACACCCCTATCGTTAATCGAGTTGTATCGACAGGTCCCTGCCAATTCCCAACCCTAATATTAAAGTTGGGTGCCAATTGCTCTATTCCAAGTGTTTGGCTTTAGAAAGCAGAGCTTGGCTGTCACAGCAACAGTCTCTGACCTGTCATCTCTCAAAGCAGAAAACACTGAAAACTCAACACATTCAGAGTCTGGAAAGTGTGATTCTAACTGTTGTTCTTTCAAGGTTAGATGTGCTTGAATTCTGATCATATTCAAGACCTACAGACCTTTTTTCCTATCTTTGTGGTCTTTCAATGGCCTTTCAATTTGAAAGCACATCATATTGATTTCTTGCTTAGATTTTGTGATGCTTTCCCTCAAAATTAATGCCCTTGCACTCAAATACCCCCTTCTTGCGCTTAGATTTGCTCTACATCTGCTTAAAATGTGTGCTTGCACTCAGATAGGCCTGTATTTTGATTAAACTGATTTCCTGCACTCCAGCTTCAGGCCTTCACATTCAATCTTCTGTGGACTCGTGTAATGTCTGCTCTCAGATTTCTGCCCTGCTCTCAGATTTTCCCTGTGATAACCCTGTCAAAGTTGCCCAACCAGCAGAATGCCAGGTGCAGTGATCACCAATGAAATGATCCCTGCCTTCTTGTGGATGTTTGCTTTACTTTTTAGAGCGTCCCTTACAGGCAGGAGGAACTTTTGGAATAAAAGGACAGTTAACCTCTGTACCAGTGCCCGTACTGTTTACCATAATAGTTACATAAAACCATAGAACTACAGCACACTGGCTCTGTGTCATTGTGCTGGAAGCAACTTCATGACTCAGGAGCGGGAGTCTAGAGGATCACTAGCCAACATAGACCGCCAAAATCAAGGAACTAAAGCAAGTTATTTATTTTAATGGTGCTATTACTCAAACCAACTTGATTGTATTATTGTTTTATCTTTCAATACTTTGTACGCTGGCAAGGATGACGTCAATTAACAATGTCAGCTCATGTTCATTGACAGCTGAGCTATTAGTTGTCTAATGCCAAGTAAAAACAACGGTGATTACCACCTCAGTTTTAGCTAGCATTAGACACAACGCCCACCTGGAATCCGGGAACACCCGTTCCTAATCTGCCTCTGATCAGCTAGCCCCAACCGGCTCGCACCTGAGTTTCATGTAAAAGCAGAAATACATCATCCAGCTCTGTGAAACAAGCACAAGCAAGACACCATTCAGATACACTTTTACTTTAACTCAAATAAAAAGTTGACTGAGCAACTTTCACTTGCACTGGAGAAAGATTTGACCAGGAGTATCTATGCTTTGACTTGAGAAATGGAGTTGTCCACTTTGTCCATCACTATGTGTTGGTACAACTGTACATTTCTGTGGTCTGGACAAAGTCATGCTTTTATATCCTCTAGGCATTTTACAATGTTAGCACTTTATAACTTTTACTGAGAAAAGGGATTTACAAATAAGATCATTATTATTATTATTATTATTATTATTATTATTAAGTTCTCTCTTAACTAATTTAGGTTATTACCCAGATTGTTCTTGATCCAGCGCTCTGTGGCAGTGCTGATAAACCACTTCAAAGGCCTGAACACACTCTTGTTCAGGAGCTGGAGTTTGTGGGAGCAAAGGGGAGGGAAAGACAACAGCACAGAACTCTGTGTTCCCTGTAGAAGTCAATCCCCTGGATGGACAAGTGTGAGGCATGGCTGTCGAGAAGAAGGATCACCTTAGCCTGTGGTGATGCGCGGGTGTGACTCACAAAGTGCTGGAGAAACAAGGTGAAATCGCCCTCGTGCATCCAGCCTGACCCAATGGCTATGCCAGTGCAGACAGTGGGTCCGCCATTAATCATGAACTGCTGGAACTTCTTTCTGGGAAAGATGAATAGGAGAGGTATGCTGTTTCCTTGTGCATTAACTGCAAAGGCCATGGTGATGAGGGGGCCACTCTCTGCTGAGGGTTTTGCCTGTTTGTTTCACCCACTTGGTGGACACTAGTTTGTTTGGAGTCTGGACTGTTGTAATACCAGTCTTGTCCATGTTCCACATGTCCTTGGCATTGAAGTAATGGCATTCCAGGACATCAGCCAGGTTGTTGACGAAAGGTTGGATCTTGACTTGTTTGAAGCGAGTGGCATGGGAGAGACTCATGGCCTGTGGACACCGTACTGGTCAATGTTGGTGCCTCTTCATGAATCCGACAAACCAAGCCTTTCCTGCCATTTCTTTGTCTTGCCATGCCTCTGGGTATTTGCAGCTGTATTGGTTTGCCAGCTGGTAATACCTGAAAAATGTACGGTAACATATGTATTGTACAAAGCAGCCATATTTAATTGTATTTCCTTGTAATTTATCATATTTAATTGAAGACTATGAATTTCTTTTGTTGCTTAGGCTATCATTTATGCAACTACATCTTCAAAATCATGAAATATTCCTACAACAGCAGTATCTAAGTGGTCAAGTATGATGACATGCTTTGCTTTGGTTTCCCTTTCAGACCAGAACTAGCATGACTACATACAAACACAACTTTATATTCAAAAAATACCCCTAAATCTTAATTTTTACTTACTTTGTGCTTAACCGGTTTAATGGATGAATCCTGCTGATACATGTCAGGGATGTTTAGTGCTGCACTGATCACATGTTGATGTGATGAAGTCATGATGGCATAAGAAAATATGCATGTTATGGCTATAATATGTGACATTTAAGGCAACTCTCCTCCACAACGAGCATTGAAAAAGTATATACTGATAATGTAACTAAAATTAAATATGAATAATATGCCAAACAGTCGGTGATTGTTAGTATACACAGTACAAAAAAAAGTAAATGTAGGTGTAGACCAATTGCTGAACCTTTCAGTTTTACAGAGGCAACGTATGAAATCATAGAGCATGTTTTCAAACATTTTGAACTGGATGATATTACACATTTAAATGCTTGGGAAAAGTTTGTTTAGTTACCTTGAAAACATAATTTCTTTCTTAAAAAGCTGTACGAACCCTGAAGCAAGTCTGCCTGTTGTTGTTGCGCCTGTGTCATTTTTAGGTCAGAGCATGTATAGGGGCTCCTGCTCTGGATTTTGCCTAGGGCTCAAACAAAGCTAGTCCCGGCCCTCTAATGTAACTCTTAAAAACAGAGGATGACAACATTTTCAACCACATTTTATCGGAACCTACTGTGCTGCAGGGCATTTCCTGGTTCAGAAAAGGGCATCCGTTGCATTTGCCAGCAGGGTCAATCAATCAATCAATCCTCTATACTATGACCTTGGACACTTGTTATTTGGCCTCAAATAACTTTCACAACTCAAGTGGCTGCATCATGTATATAGTCTATTCTGGGACAGGTTGGTGACTTATCCTAGAAAAGTAAATGTTCAATTCATAGCATTGTTTTGACAGTTTTTATTAAATGAATGTATGATTACACCATAGGACGTATATTTTTAAATGATCTTATGAGTTTTTACTCTGATTTTTTTTTTATTTTTTATTTTTTATCACCATTAACCAGCATGAACCCTGGACTGTGAAGCAGAGCTGCACCTGAGAGGAACGATAACATACCAGGTTAATATTACTATTTCAATTTCTCCCTTCCTTATGTTTTACTTGATGTTGAGTAAAGTGATCGTGACATCCTGGAAACATTCTGTGCCACCAACTGGACAAACTGGTGAAAGAGAAAGACAACCCCTGGACTGAGAGAGCAAGACTGTCCCTTCACTTGACAAATATGACACACACCATAAATTCTGGCATTGATAAGCTGTTATATATGGGCTTGGGACAGTAAATGTCTGTGTAAATGTCTGAAAAAGACAATCACCTTTTTGTCCCAGCTGAGCACCAAGAAGGGGACAAGCATGGTCCATGTTCCCTTTTTATTTATTGTTTTCATGGGTCCTTGCTCTCCGTTGCCAGGCTAGCCCTTTTAAAGACACTGCTATGAGGTGTTGGTGTTGAACTCGATAACAAGCACCGTTATTGATTGTCTTAGCTCTTTCCTACCTCATTTACAGTTGCAGTACTTCATTTGGGTGAAAATTCTCGATTCTTGAGGCGCCGGTTCCATCTCTGCTTGCACAATTGCTGTCAATATGCATGGCTTTGTGGCTCTTTACACCGTCCATACAATTTATTAATCCCACAGCGCTGTAAAGGGATATCTCAGAAATGTATCAATGATTAGTTAGTGGTGCTCTTATCTTAACCAACATTACAAGGTGTGTCACAGCTAAGGGTAAAATAAAAATATTAACTGATAATAAATGATGACTATCACCTATTATAAATAGAAAGAATGATTGCATTAATTACAAAGTAATTGACTAAATCACACTTGGTGCAGCTGGTTATCAACCTAAACATGGAATGATTTTCTATGTTTCATCTCCACCTCATCACATCACCCTCAGCCTGCTCTAGAAAAACATGTGACATGGTCTAAAGAATGTGTGAGGTACACACATTCAGTTTTTATACATGCAGTTTACATGTGGGAAATGCTGTAGGCCTGTGCATGTTTTTTTGTGTACACACCATTTATGCATCTGGTGAGAATGCGAAACTCATTTTAAAGCAACACTATGTAACATTTTTGCCTTAAGATAACAGCTTCCACATCACATTAATGCTACACCGGCATGTAATGAGTAGTGTGGTGTCAAGGCTGCTCTGCGTCCTGAAAGTCTGTTCCTGCCCTGCGTTCCAATACCCATACTACCATACTATTTAGTATGCAAGAAAAAGAATGAGTATGTCCCAATACATAGTATGTCTGATGCAATATGCCAAGAGTACCAGGATGTTCTATTACATCTGGTCAGATTTTGCAGTATGCATGTCAGCATGCTTCTCTGGCCACTCTGAACCACAATCCTTTGCGCAGTGGAAGTTACGTTGCACTGACTGAGCACACAAGCCACACCCACATACGGACGACAACAAAACACACATATCGCACAAAACTCACTCAATGACAGCAGAAGCAACAGGAAGACAGAGGATAAGAAATATAAAATATGAAAATATAAAAATTCAAATGTGGTGCTACGGACAGCGCCGGAAGTGAGCAAGAGGGTCAGAATTCAGGGATGATGTATGTAGTGTGTCCCAATAGTATGCATTCGCATGCATACTGCATACTACACTACATACGTGTAAGGGCAGCTGCAGTACATACTAAAAGTAAAAGGTATGAGATTTGGAACGCAGCCCTGCTCTGTGAAAGTATGGTAGAGCAGCTCGCCAACAGACAAAATGCTTTACCGCACCACGTCACCACCTGTGTCCAGCTAGTCCGCTAGCTGTTCTCAGTACAGAGATCATAGCAGAGCCCAAGAAACCTGAAGAAAACTGTGACAGTGGAAACAAGGAAGAGAAGAGGAGAGTGAGACGGAGCAAGAGACAAGACTGATGAAACTGTCATTTCAGTTTGTAGATACAATATGCAAAAAAAGGAATGACACAGTGGACTCCTCATGTCATTTTCTGCTCAGTTTAGTTTCACATATCCTTGATTTGTTTTACAGAAAGATTTTTCGGGGAGGAATGTCTAAATAATATGTCTAATAAATGGTTTCTATACAGGACATATTTTGATCAAGACTGAGCACTTTGGGTCAAAAGCATTGAATAAATATAGACCCTGTTGCACTGTCCAGTTATGTGCGATGTAGCCCTTATCATGTTGCCAACAACATTTTAGTCCAACACACACACACACACGCACACACACACACACACACACACACACTAGGGGCTGGAAACATGAGCTGTATTTCAGAAAAACCCAGACTTACTTTGTTATGTTGGTGTTCATCTCCAGTGTACATTTTATTCCAACACACGCACACACACACACGCACACACACACACACGCACACACACGCACACACACACACACACACACACACACACACACACACACACACACACACACACACACACACACACTATGGGCTGGAAACACAAGCTGTATTTCAGCAAAACTAGACTTACTTTGTTATGTTAGTGTCCCTCACCAGTGTAACAATAAAAAAGTATGCTTTACTGTATTCATGTCAAATCCTGTAATCCTCTACCTTGACTGTCGACATGTTATTTGGCTTCCAGAGTTTACGACAGTGGTGGAAGAGGGAATTGGACTGAGGAACTGCAGTCCCAATACTCACTCAATAAGGGGGCACAGGTCAACTAAAATGGACAAGTTCTCATACGAACTCAGCAAACCAAGACACCCAAGCAACCAACCAAGGAACAAAGGCCAGAAGCAGAGAGCGAGCGCAGGCCACCAGGTGCTTTAAATGTTGTGGCCCTGATGAGGAGACTGACCAGGGGACGAGGCCTTGGGTAGCATTCACCAACACTACACTGTTCACTTTTTTTCACAGGAAATCTCTGCAAATTTAAGGTGGGCTGAGTTTCCAGCACCAACAATTAATTCAGTGAGGATAATGAGCACAGAAATGTTTCACCAAGACTAAAGCTGACATCTCTGGTTTTCCAAACACTTTGCTGGACTGTTTGGTGGCTTTGCTTATATGGTCATGCAGCAGTGTTGTATTTGAAGATCTCCCATTTCTGTCACACTCCACACACTCAGGATACAGTGTGCCAGCTTGCACTAACAGTATCACATCAATTCACACTACTGTGCTTGGGTGCTTTTTGCACCCAAAATACATAGCACACATAACATTTTCACTCATTTTAACAGGCACTGCACTTGTATAACCAAAGTTGAGGGTTGTACCTTAAGTTAGCTTTGCATACAATATTTTGGTAGATGGTACCCTGCCTTGCTCATCTCCTCAGCTTGTATGTTTTCTGTATGTTTTTCATGTTGAAATCCACAAACATGGCAATCTGGGCAACCAACCCCCATCAATTTGTATATTTATTTTTATAAATATATACATTTTCTAACCGAGACCACCCTCCCATAAGCAATACCATTTCTCCTGTGTCACTGCTAGAGATAAGAGGCCTGTGCTCTTTACTATTGGCATCGGTAGGGGCAACAGCCTAGCACCAAATTTTATTTTGGTCCAAAGGCTGGCATTTTAACGTAGCACCTAACATGCACGTGCAACACACAAGAAATTAATTCGATTTTCATTGTAATAAAAACTGAAATATGAGGGGACGTGCAAGCAAGAATAGTAAATAGCAAAACCAAAGTAGAACAAAAGAGCAGTATAATAGTCTTCTAAATCTATTCTGCTCACAGCGCTCAGCTGTGACAGCGCTGATCCAGCGGCAACGCCACATTGTTTACTGCGCTGTGGTGCACTTTTGGAGAACTGTCTGCAACTGTGAAGGAGATCAGCTGCAGGAAACAGAGAGACCTCTCGACGAAGAGGCACACCACAAACACCCCAATCAACAGAGACAGAGATGAAGACGAAAGCTAAAAAGGCAAAAACGACCCACAGACTGTACCATGAGAGCTGGTGTTTCGGTGGAGGGGCGATGCTGCCTCACTGTTACCTGAATGCCTCATCTGCACAGAGAAGCTAAACAACAGTGCAGCCCACCCCTGCCCTTGTTAAGTGGACTGAAAAATCCACACTCATAAACACATTTATTCAACAAGTCTAATCAGAACATTTTAAGAAAAAAAAAATGCATATCTTTGGTTAAATCTACTGTTGTTGTTATATCAGTTAATATAATTATTGATTAATTGATTGATGAGTTTATTTTTTTAAGCTGTAAAGTGGTCTGTTTACATTCACTGAATAAAAGCTAAAAGGTTTTGGTGAAATGCATGCAATTCAATCAGTAGTATTTCGCATGGTAACACTACAGCTTTGTAAACACACAACTCGTATATTTAAGGCTCAGCTGATAGAAACTGTCCAGTCTTGCAGATATCTTGGCGTCTACCTGGACAGTGAGTTAAACTGGAAAAAGAACACTGAGGCTGTATCCAAGAGGGCTCAGTTCAGACTCTTCTTGACAGAGATCCTTTGATATCAGCAAGGAGCGTCTTCATGTTTTTATCAGGGAATGGCTAGTGTCCTCCTCTATGCTGTGCTCTGCTGGAGGGGCAGCATCACTGCGGATGACAAAACAGGATCAATGAGATGATCAGAGAGGCCGGCTCGGTGATTGGCCTTACCCCAGACTCTCTTGAGGTCACTGTGGAAAAGAGAACAAGAGGCAAACTAGAAATGGCATTCAGTGAGCGACTTATGATGAAGCCTCAGAAGATCTTTTCTTCCAGCAGCAGTCAGATGCTCTAATAAACACTTTTAGATGTGGTCTCGATCCACAGCATCTTTCAGCTGTTAGTCATGTCTCAAAAGGCTTTTTTGGTGTTAGTTTTCTTGGGTTATGTGAATGTATTGTCTGTGCTGTTTTGTTGTCTGTATTAGAGTGTGGGTCAGGCCCTGTTTTTGTCCAAAACCGACCCGAGCCCAAGATTTTGCTTGTCCTCCATCACTAGGTTACATTTACCACCTGAAATAGCCTAGATGTTGCTTTCAGTGTCATCATGTAAACTCCAGCGCTGTACAGGAAGTTGCCCAGAACGGACATTAGGTCCATCATTATTTATTTTACACTAGAATTTCACTAAAATAACACCGATGTGACGAATCCAACCTGTACCACAACTTAATCTCTAAACTTTTGTCCAAACCCAGCCCGAGCTGAGAAATACAATATTGTGGATTATCAGCCCAGAGGAGCACAGAGCAACAGATGACAACATGTCAGAACCATGGTGGCTCATAACATAACGGGAACTAACAAACATAGTGTGGTTTGCAAAAACGAAACACCATTAACAAACTAATGCATTTTGTTTTTCAACTACAAAACATGCCTATCAAACAAAAACACAACATATTTCAAATACAAAAAAATGCCCTACAAAAAAAAATATTTCCTACAAAGATAAAAAATATTTCCTACAAAGGCAAAAACATATCATGTGACTTTTGGCACAACTTTTCGCTGTGAATTTTCTCACAAATGTCCTGTGTCCTACACTGGGAGGTGGAGCAGAGAACAGCCGCTGCCACTGGATAATGGCCTCCTAGCCTTGCCAAGCTCAGCAAAACTTCTTAAAAAAAAAAAAAAAAGAAAGAAAGCAATGAGCAGCCAGCAGGCAAGTTGTATTTTAAATACACACTTAATTTCTAACTGTGATTAAAACTACCTGTCTTAACTAAACTATTAACTTCTGAGGTCAGCACAGGACTCGACTCCCGTGGAAAATAACTGAAGCTATATCTGGATGTTCACTGAGAAGTGGCCACAACATGGTCTCCTTCAATTATTTGCTTAATGTGGCACGTGGTCTATCTAATTACCTAGTGAGAAAAGAGACAGAGACAAACCTTTACACATGTAGTGGTAACAAAAAGTTATAAATTATGTAGTGCAGGGGCCTCTCCAAGAGCCATCTTCGGTTGTCATTTTTTATCATCACAGGAAGGTGCCATGCAAGGCACCAGGCAGCTAGAGGCACAATATGGAGTCCATATTGTGTCTGAAAAAGGAAAAACATCCAGTATGTGGCAGTCCTGTGGGAAAAAATGCCTTGTTGATGCTAGAGGTCAGAGGAGAATGGGCCAACTGATTCAAGCTGATAGACGATCAAATTTGACTCAAATAACCACTCATGGGCAGCACGGTGGTGTAGTGGTTAGCACTGGCGCCTCACAGTAAGAAGGTCCTGGGTTCGATTCCCACCCAGGGTCCTTTGTGTGTGGAGTTTGCATGTTCTCCCCGTGTCTGCGTGGGTTTCCTCCGGGCACTCCGGTTTCCTCCCACAGTCCAAAGACATGCAGGTGAATTGGAGAAGCTAAATTGCCCCTAGGTGTGACTGTGTGCGTGAATGTCATTGTGTGTCTGTCTGCCCTGCGATGGACTGGCGACCTGTCCAGGGTGTTTCCTTGCCTTCCGCCCATTGAGCGCTGGGATAGGCTCCAGCAACCCCCCGTGACCCTTGTGAGGATAAAGCGGTTTAGAAAATGGATGGATGGATGGATTTTTATTGTCTCTCATTGTTTTTATTTATTCCTTTTATTGTAAAGCACTTTGGTTCACCGAAAGGTTTGTTGTAAAGGGCTGTA
>OMLB01019132.1:0-14555 GCA_900302555.1 Myripristis jacobus
TAGGACAGTTGGTTCTGACTTTAAAGACAGCATCAGATTGTTGTTGTGGGGTTAAAGTACTTACTTGACATTAATGATTGTTGTAAAAAAGCTCCTGTTGTGTCAACATCATTATATTTCATGGAGTAGACGGATTTATAGAAAGCAGTTGCAGGCCTCATCAGGAATAAATGTGTCATGCTTAGAGGAAAGGGTACTCCTATTTAGATATGGGGTTTTGGTAGGGGCAATTATTGACTGAAATTACGAGAATAAAGCTAGTGTCTTGTTTATCCCTCACACACCCCCAGGGTAGTGAAAACTATGTGCTAACACTGCATGCATATGTTTCAAGTACAAGCCCCAACAAGGCCTTCACAGCAGCACAAGTGCTAGAAAACTCATTGGTTTCCCACAGTATTGCACAACCTCGTGAAGTCTGCACGCTGGCCTGTCGTAGCAGGCCACTTCTCAGAGGCCTGACATGCTGAACAGCTTTAAACGTCTCCACTGGCTGTCAGCTCCCAGAGATCCACTCACTTTTCAGTGAAAATATTGCTATGTGAATGTAGGATTAAAACTTTTTTTAATGCTGTGTTTTGGTTTTTGAAATAATCTAGAGTTGTACAGATGAGTTGTGTTTCATTATGACTGGTTTCGTTTTGGTTGTGCAAACACTTTCCTGCTGCTTCCACGTGTTGTCCACATAACCTGAAAGACGTATTTGGTGCTAGTGTGACAATACTATCCTATATAAGATGCATGCTCATGTTCCAGCCTCTGTTTTTCAGTTGTTCTCTTCCTATTTTTTGTTGCATGTTATCTTTTGATTTGTCTCTCATTCGGCTTTATCGTCCTGTTCAATAAATGACGGTTCGTCTCCTCTTCTCTGCCTTCTCTGTCTCCAGTCATGCCACTTCACAAATCATCCCGGGCCCCTCGCCTGGACCCTACCATGATTTCAGCCCCACTGGGTGACTTCCGCCACACCATGCACATTGGGAGGGGAGGCGACGCCTTCGGTGACACCTCCTTCCTGTCAAGTCATGGCCCGAGTGGGGCCCCCAGTTCTGACCTGGGGGCCCCAGGGCTCCTGCCAACCGCTGACTCTCAGATACCAATCGACCACAGTGATCTGAATGCAGATGGACTTGGAAGCCCACAGGACAATGATCTTCAGCACTCTGAGTCAGTGTCTTCCTTCACCCTGGACCTGGACCTGGATCTGGGCCCGTCTATCCTGGGAGATGTTCTCGGGGTGATGGACGGACTGGGACTTGACTCTGAGTGGACAAACACCAACGAGGAGGAGGTGTTTAGTCCCAACAGCGGCGCGGCCACAGTGGAAACACAGCAGGGGAAAGGGTTGACAGAGGAGGTGTCTGTGAGTATGCAGAATGAGCTGAATGAGAAGAACTTAGTTGGGATAGATGGAAACCAGATGGGAGACGGCAGGATAACAGATGGGAATGGGATCAAGCCAAAAGGGTTACGGCCAAAAGTGCGATTCAGCGACAAGCGAGAGGAGATCATTCGTCAAGTGTCTGAGGAGGAAGAAGGTCAAGGGTTTGACTTCCAGGATGAGGATGAGCTGGAGTGTCGCAGCCCAACGGCGGGTGAGAGCGAGAGGGGCAGCAGTGTGGTAGGTAGTGGTGAAGAGCTCAACAATCACAAAGTGGATATGCCACCCAGTCCTGCCTCATCACATAGCTCAGAGTATGAAGGAGTCACCTCGCTGGACAGGAGGAGGGTTGAAAATTGCCATTCAGAGAGCGACTCTGAGGAGGAAGACGTGGGAAACGGTGGAAGGGGCTACACATTTGAAGATGAGTTTGATGATGAGATTGGCCTATAGGGGAGAGGCGTCATGTTCCCACGAAAACAGATCTTTGCTGTCAAGTAAATCAGCCATGTTTTCTTTGATTCATCAGCACAATTTGAAAGGGAGATTCAAAAAGAATATTTGAGGACACAAACTGGACATTTCAAGACTTAAAATGAAAGCAATACCGTTTGTAGACGAAGTTCCTTAACTGGAAAAGACATCGTTATTGTATTTTATCCACGTCGGTAACAGGTTTGTAACAGACTGTGTCATTTTGATCAGAGAGAAGCAAAGTATCACTTAGGATGAGTTATTGCAGCGAAAGGTTTGTAGCACTTGCACTCATTTCATGCACCTGGAAGCTTTGCAATGAAACTTATGCTCAGTGGAAAGTTTGAATTCAGGCTTAGTGAATGATACTTAAATTGATATTTTTAATGTTTCTTTGTCAGCTGTTTTTGTCATATTAAGTACATAAAAATGTGTTATGTTTATTATTGCATTTTTATAATATGGTGCCTTAAAGGGAGCTGTATACTTACGTTATCGTACCCTGCCTCATAACATTGTCTTAATAGTTATTTTTCATATTGCATGTTTATTACAATCTCCATGTCATCACTTGACACTTATTGCATTTGACTTGCTTTACAATTAATGGTCCCCAAAGCAGAGATATTGTAAGAAAATAAAATGATCCTGTGTATTGTAAATAACTGTGAATTTCTCACATTCCAAATCTATTGATGTACAGTATGATACCTCTGGCTTGGATCAAATCATAATTATCTGTTTTTCAGATAGCAGTTATTTAGTGTTTGTTGCCATAGCTACCAAAGCTCTTATTCTTTTACCTCTTGTAGACTCTGGGGTTGAGCAACTGCAAATGTTAAGACAATCTTGGAATTCAGAGTTCGTTGTCAGATTGTATCAGGACCAACAGCATATTTTTGTAAATGCCTATGCTTACGTAATGCCTCCTTTGGTTGTGCTGTATAGGGGAGAGACCATTATGCTGGTTTAGACATCTTTCTGTGTTAGAAATGTGTTTTGTTTTGTTTTTTTACATGTTATCCTGTGGGTTTATAAAGATCACAGTGAAAGCAATAAAACAGTGTCATTGGGAGTTGAAACATTGACTATGGTTGGCTGTGATTTCCATTTTTCACTGGAAAGGGCTCCCCTGTAAAATCGGTGCAGAGTATAATACCGCCGGCTGTTCAGTGTGAATCTGTGAAAGCAGGAGTGTGATTCCCAGATCTGGTGATGTCTTTACATAAAAAGAAAAAAAAACTACAATGTTCTCCTTTATTAATAAATACAAGTCAAGTTTCTCTCTTTCAAGAGTAATATGGAGTCAAGGAGAGTAAAGAATCCAGAAGTAGTTTGAAAATAGTTTTATTTTAAGCATGCACTTATAAATGCATAAAGTAGTTCCAACATCTGTAAATCATACAGATTGAAAGATCAGTAAAGGTTATAACTCATCCCAATGAAGACTATGTTAACTAACAATTGTTATAAGAAAAATTAGCTACTGTTTTCAAATGAAAATATATATACACACTAATTACTACTCATTACACATACACGCCAAATATATACTCATGTATACTGACACAGTTGTCTATTTCTCTCTCACACACACACTAGACAGATATTGTCCTGAACAAGTTGAATCCTGACAGGGCGGTGGAGATCAGCACACCAGGCATCTGCGGGTGCCAGTGGATCTCCTTGATCTCTGACTGACCCTGGTGCAGGAACAGCAGCTGGGGTGGCAGGTCCTTCACCCCCTCGACCCTCGCGCCCACATCACACGACTCCACGGAGAGATCCCATTGGCTGATGACATCGTCCGCTCCCGAGGCGGCGAACACGCTGGAGTCCACGGGGTTCCACTCCACCGACGTGACGGGAGCGCTGTGCTGCTTGAAGTTAGCCACGGGCCGTCCCGACTGGAAGCACGGGTCAAACAAGAGCGCTCAGACATGACCGTCAGTCTTAACATACAACACCTGAGCATTTACAGTATTATGGGAGAGTACTTCCTGTCTCTTTTTCACAAGTAGCAACATGCAACTCTTAAGGTCAAGGATTGTGTTTGCAGACATTTTTTCAGTCTAAGGCCAAGAGATTCCTATGTTGGGAGGGACGCGACACCTGCAGTAATAACAGGTATACAGTACAATAACAATTATAATTCAGTAGAGCTTGACGAAATGTAACTGCCCAAACTCAGGAGGTTGATTGCGAAAGGTTGATTTTCATGTATTATTTATTTATACGTGTGTAGACTCATACAAATATTTGTTTTCCACCTCTTTTTTCTTTATTAGTTAACATTTATATACTTTTTCTTTATCCCAAGTTGTGGTTATTTAATCCGTTTTTATTTTAGCTCTTTCAACGGGTTCACTTGGGTTACTGTCCTTGACAAAGGTTGCATTTATGAACACAATGTTAATGCTCAATAAAAAATACAGATTAAAAAAAACAATGCTACATGTGTGCAACACTTTTTTACTGAGGGTGTAATGCTGTGGAGGGTTATGATAACATAAACCGATCCAACAGGTAGATCTTCGCTCTGTATGTATGACGCATTAAAGTAATACCTCATTATTTGAGAGTAGAACAATGTAGTGGTTGTTTGGCTGTCAACTTGATTTTCCTTTTTTTTTAGTCGAATGATTAACAGTGAACCCATTTTGGCAGAGCATTGGTAACAGAAGCACGCATGGGTTCCTGAGTAATGAAAAAGATACTGAGAAAATATAGGCTGGAAAAATACTCCACTGTTAGTTTTTACCTGAAACTGCCGAAGGTCCCATACTTTTAGGAGCCCGTCGTCCCCTCCTGACAAGAGGAACGGTTCACTCTTGTTCCAGCTGATGACATTGACATCTGATGCGTGTGCCTCATTAGCTGAAAGCATGGAATTAGGTGGGGCGCGAATATCCCAGATACGGATCGACTGATCCACTGAACAGGATGCAAAAACCTGAAGCAGAGGACAGGGCACAAAATCACATTAAATATTTACAAAACAAATCCTGACCAGACATTACATTTTTCCAAAACATGTAATTTACCACGACTTGTGAAAAAATGTGTTCTCTAATTTTATTAGGATCTTGGGAGCAGAATCTTTTTGAGAGCTGTGTGTGCGTTCGTTTCTGTCCCCAGGAGCCCTGCATAAAGGGACAGCGTGTGCTTGTGTACCAGGCAGGACAGTGAAAATCCAATAAGCATCGACCATGTCGAGGATGGTCCACATGCCAGGAAACAGCTTCTGGCCCTTTGTACCTTACCTAGGCATACTGTGCTATACCATGTATGTTGTTTCAAGGGTTAGAAAAGGCTTTCCATTAGCAGCAACTCAGCTCCAGGTTAAGTTCCTGGAACCTTATTTAGTCCCTGCTTGGGAGGAGATATTAAAATCTGAGGACAAGGAACTTTTAGGATGAGCTAGCGGGGCTGTCGCCTGATTGGTCCAAGCGGTGACTTAGAAACACTTCCATATGCGCTACCAGGGGATTCCAGAACAAAGCATCCGGCCAAAAACACATGGCAAAACAGTTTACACAGCAGGTTGTACTAACACATGCATGTCCCGATCAGCATTTGGGGAGCATTAGGCATGTACCCTGAACTCCTCATGTGACAAACTGGTGATGTCGGAGCGCTGCCACTGTCCCGGGGCTGTGAGCAAAACATGAGGGGAAAAAGGTCTCCTCATGGTAGCTATACCAACACAGCAGAACAGGGAAGAGCTGCCTGCTGCTTATGGGGGAGTCAGAGCGTCAGAGGCTGATATAATCTTTCAACAAGCAGGAGTTCAAATAAGTTCTTTAAATGATGCCCAGTTTCATGACTGTTTGATGTATCTGACTTGGCTTTTATTTGACATACTTGGCATGGATCTCGCCTCGGCCGCTTGAAAAATTGATCTCTAACAAAAAAATATTGTAGATCTATAATAAAACACTATATATCAGTGGTTAGAAAAAACAAGTATTAAAGACAAGTATTAAAAAATTCACTGCCTGGAGCACCTCCTATCCTTGACAGCTGGTTCCATGCAGTGGAAAAAGAAACAAAAGGCAGCCCTGAACTTCATGGGCTCTGGCAAGCTCCAGGTTAAAGAAACTTCCAGGTTCAGCCTTTGACAACGAAAAAGAGCCACTGGTGATTGTCTAACTACAGTGGCTAACTCAGCACATGAACAATATTTTGCACAGTGATTGTCTTTGTCACAACGGCACTGTGTCACCACTTTGTTTTCAGCAGTTTTTAACATCAATGTGGCTTCGCTCACTCCAAACATGCAGATCCCACAACCCTCTAAACCAAACAATATGAAAATGGAAGCTCTTTTGTTTCATAAACGCAGCATCTACCTCTGTTTAACACTATATTTTCTACAAACATACTGTGGCTTCAGTAGGTGACCACTGCAGATCCTCCACAGACTTGCTGTGGGAGCTGAAAGGCCGCTGGTCGATCTGCCACGACGTCCCTCCCTCCCGTGGCTCCCACACATGGATGTTCTTCTTGCAGTCGCCACTGACCAGGCGACCTGGTGACAGATTGGAGGCATAAATTATGAAAACTTTAAGCTTTAAATGTTTCATTCCAGTGCCCCTAGAAGTGAGTGTTCTAGTAATAGCACACATTCACTCATCTCCATAGTAGGGCTGAGCAATTAATTAACGTTATCAAAATATGGCTAGATAGAGGTAAAGTGTGTGTGAAAAAAACATCATTATAAATTAAGTATTGTGGTGCTACAGAGAAACCCTGCCATTCAAATCGTACTCTCCAGATGCAAGAAAACATGATTGTTTAGTACAGAACTTGAGCAAAAATCAAATCATCCTGAAATCAGAATGTCTGTCAAAAATAATCGCAGTATGATTTTACCACATCGTTCAGCCCTACTCCATAGGAAGGAGAAAAGGAGAGTTTGTTCTGCCCCACCATCTGTGATATCACACAAATGTGCAGCTTCACAGAGAATGGTCAGAAAACAAACAATAGACAAATACGACAGTGATCAGGATAAATTTCCAGAGATTAGGCTGGAATATAATAAAGGCTCAGTTTGATGCCACATTTTGAACAGGCACAAGTCACTTTCCCACTCGCTGTCGGTGCAGCATCTCTGGGTTGGACATCAGTATGGCATAAGTCAAAATTTTATTTCTGTGGGTTGGTCTCACTGCTGCCAAGACTAACTCACTGCATTTGGAGCAAACAGTGAGCCAAATGGACCAAAATATCACTGGATTTTTTTTAAACCACTCTGTAAATTTCAGTGTCGGAAAAAGACTCGCCTACCCGGTACTTTAGGCGACCAATCGATTGCGAAGCCTTCCGTCATGTGGCCTGAGAAACTGAAGAGGGGCGTTGCTTCGTTCTGCTGTTTGATGAAAGTTGCCATAGCAGCAGAACTGTGGACGGCCTCCGTCTGCGCTTGGAGATCAAATATTTCTACCTGTCCCTTCTCTGACCAGACAGCAGCCAATGACTGCTCTGCACGCCGGGTCACCTGACAGGAAAGGAAAAAATAGTAATTTTGAAGATTTGATATTTTATGAGAGTTTGCATATATACATATACACTCAGTGGCCACTTTATTAGCTCCACCTGTACAGTCTAATGCAGTTCAGTGCAACAACTCTGCCATAAAGTCTACCTTATAAGAAAGTTCATAATGTTCAGTTTTTGTGTACATTGTGGAGAATGTGTAAATTTAATTCTATATTTATTACTGAGGTTGTAGTTTGCAGAGGTCTCGTACTGGACTACATTATATTTAGAAGTCTTTCTATTTTTTTGTCCTCCCTATTTATATACATGGGGAAGACAGAGCAGCACTAACTATGAGCTCAGTGGCAAACATAAAACTGGATGAACACCTCTCTTACTGTGACAAAAAGAAAGCCTGAGCATTATAGGCATCATAAAACGAAACTTTATGGCAGAACAGTTGTATTGGATTGTGCAGGTGTGCATAATAAAGTGGCCAATGAACGTATGTACAACGTTTGCATATAAATGGTAGACAGCGTACTCTGACTCTGTTAATCCCTCCATAATGAGGCATCATGGCCAGCTCCATCTGTGGCTTCTTATCTTCATCCTCCTCATCCTCACTCTCTTCTTCACTCTCTTCTTCGGTGTCTTTCCCCTCTTTCTCTGCCCCAGTTCCATGAAGGTTGTGCATGCGCATAACAAGAAGCCTGAGAGAAAGTAAAAAAAAAAAAAATGCATGTAAGAGGACACAGGCAGCAAGCACACTGACGCACGGCTTCCTATATTTCAGTCTATTCAAGAAATCTCTTGGATAGAACTGCAATAAACAAGACGTGGTTAACAGCTTACACCATACTACAAGGAGAGCCTCTGCACATTTAAACCTCAACAAATAAATTTAAGGCATTCGTTTGTCTCTCCAACTGAGAGAAAAAACAAAAAAAACAACAGCAACCACTCATAACATTTAGGCCCATTCTGATTTCTTTGCATGTAAACTACCAAAGACACATACAGTTTATGGTGGTGTAACTGTTTCAGCAGTAGTTTCTGTATTAGCTTAGCTGCATTAATGCATTTACGCACTTCTTTCTAATGTTCTCTCCCCTTGCCCCCTCATCTTCTCTGTGTGTGTGTGTGTGTGTGTGTGTGTGTGTGTGTGTATGTGTGTGTGTGTGTGTGTCATATGCTTGAGTATGTATCCCCTGTGTGAGCATAGCAATCCTCCTCTCAGGTGTACCCTAACCCTCCCTCCACCAACCAACCCCTGTCCTCTTCATCCCTCCCTGTCATCCTCCTCATGCTGGCTGCTGCAGCTGGTCGTCATCCTGTGTGTGTGTGTGTGTGTGTGTGTGTGTGTGTGTGTGTGTGTGTGCTACCTCAGTCATATCTGTTGTCATACAAAACTACTACTAGCCTACTGTCTGCTACTGTGTTTTCTTTTGCATTAAGACTGTATTGTTTCGGGTTGGCACCTACTGCACACCTGTCTGACCAAGAAGGGGTCTCCTCTCTCTGTGGTCCTTCTAAAAAAATTGTTTTCCCATTTTTCCCCTGTAAAACTTTTTTGGAGGAGTTTTGCCTTGCCCAAGGGTTAAGTCAGGGTGTGTGTGTAAATCCCTTTGTGACTGTATACTGTGGCGCTGAGTTTTGAAACCATACAGCTCACCTGTTGCTGAGAGCAGTGTCCGCCTGAGTGCCAGCGCAGACCACCATGGACAGGGGGAACTGCTCCCTGCCCTCTCCATCCCCATCTCTCAGGATGTCGAAGCTCAAACACGGAGCACCTGACATCAGACACAAACACACCATGACAGTGAAAACTCTCCTCTCACATCTGCGGGGCTCAATTATGACTAGCTAGTGCTGCATTATGCGTCCGGTTTGTGCATGATCTGTGTTAAAGCCGAGGACATCTTGCCTGTTTGACACTCGTGGTACATGCGGTAAGCCGAGCGGTCCATCTCAAGATCCACTCCCGGCTGGAGTGGCTCTATCCCGGGTACATACACTTTCTTCTCCCCTTCTTCTTCCTCCATTTCTTCCTCCTCGCTGTCGCCGTCGTCCATCTCCTCCATCTCCCCATCGTCGGTGGGAAACGTGTCTTCCCCGGGCGCAGACATGTTGAGCGAGGCGCAAGTTTGCTTACTTCCGGTGTATTCGCCACGTGGTTTAAACATCATGCGCGCTGTGTGTGTTGACACTCCTCCTCCAGCGCTGCCGCCTCGCATTCCCACCTCTTCCCCCCATTTACGGGAATTCAGCTGGCCTCTCTGGCGCTTGGCTCGCCCAGCCTTGTTGCCAGGAAAGATCAGGCTCTGTTTGCAAGTATTCCTCGAGGAAATGACCGTAACTAAATGCCCAAATTTGAATATCTGTGGTCGGGTGGTATGGCTGAATCTCAGGGGAGGCTTGTGGGACGTTTTCCCTCACAGAGAAACATATGGTGCCTAGTGCAATGGAGGTCAAGTTGGGTCATTTTTAAGGAGTCATTTTAGGGTTTGGTGCATATACATTGAGGGACGGCTCTCCCATACACTGAGGGGTATGAGTGTGTATGCACCCATTTAACCTAAAGGTGCAGGATTTGATTGTAAGTGGAAGTAGCTGTCACACAGAGGCCTGGCACTGACACTGCGGTCAGTACACCTTGTCCCAGTGATGGGGACCGAGGATCTTGGCAGCCTGCCTCAGCTGGCCAAGAACAGTATAGACTAGTGGGCACCATGAATATCCTCAGTACTTCAGTGACGAGTGCTGGAAATTGGTATGACAATGCAGCAGGCACTTTGCTTGCAATATGTCCTTGCGGTTGTGCGACAAACAAACCATGCACTGCACCATGTGCTGAGTGCAGGCCACAAACCAGAGGGAATGTGCAGAGGAATGCCACATTTTCATTTGCTTTGTACAGGGACTCTATTCTCAAGGGAAAGATGGTATAATTATTTGCTTTTTTTAATTTGGACTGTCTTTGAAGTTGAACATACACTTCCATTTCTTCTCCATTCCGTGATTTACTGCAAATGATATCCTTTTATATATATATATATAAGATATCAGTGTCTAAACTGTCTGCACAAACTGTGGGAAAAGGTGGGAGTTAATAATGAAGTGTTTATATGTATTATGAAACTGTAAAGAGAGTTCAGTGAGGATAATGATGCATTGAGCACATCACATGCGTGGGTGTGTACATGCAAGGGCAAGTACAAACATTAAACTGTGTTCTTGGCGTCTCATGAAGCTCATGTAGTAATAAGTGATCCTAAAGTGGATCTGGAGCCTCGGTCCATCCAGAGTGCATTCTTCACCCATCTGCACTTTGTCTTTCAAACACTCACACAGATAGGACAATCGCACTGTGGTAATGAATGATTCGCCCATGTGGAATCAGCCCTACGTGGTCATAGCGGTGATAATGCAGAGTTAAGCTGGAGTGGCTTTGCAGAATACACAAACTATTTCCTGGGACACGGCGTTGCAAACACTTTCTTCTTGCTAGATCAAACAAACTTTTATTCCTGAACAAACAGCAAAATGTTGACCCCAAAGCAAGAGCCAAAGTATTGGTGATAGTTATTCTAAGATAACGCTTGCGCTAATTGAACTGACATAAAAATTAAAAAAAAAGAGAAACTGACAATGTATCTAAATGGCTTTAATTTACAATTATGTACAAAAGTAAAAGTCCATAAACAAAAATATCTTACATTTACATAACATTCATTGTAAACAGTGATGAATTTCACATCAACAAGACAATGGCAGTGTGTGCAGTGGTTCGCTGAGCGTTTTTAACAGGTGTTAGCATAAGGAGCATAGCTAGCTGGAGCTACACAGGATGGCTAAGAGATTATAAGTGCGGTACCAGCTGTTACCAAGCACGGACGTGCACTGAAGTCAGCTATATCAACTACCTTTGGACATTTAATGCAACCTGCGCATGTCGCTTCATTACAGGCATGGGACGATATGAACATTTCACGTCATGATTATCCTGGCCAAAATAATTGCGATTCATGATATTATCCATATGATCAACAAAATATGCTTAAAACCTTTAATATGGCTCTAAAACATACTATTATCACGTTACACTATGTTTTGTTAAACACATTTTTATTGACAGTTAGGACACATCCTTTTTAGTGAGAAACAAACAGACTGACTCTCACCAACACTACAACATTGGAGGACTGTTTCTTAACCAGCCAGCCAGTTTTTTCAAGTCACTCATTTAAGGATATCCACAACTATCCCGATTTACAGTCATCCTGATAATGGAAGTTCACCATGATCGACTTTTTGCATGTTTTTTTTTTTTTAGCGCAGTCTGCCATAAAAATCCTATATCGTCCCATCCCTACTTCATTATGACATTATAACATAGCTCACTGCATTACAACACAAACACATTATGATAGACAATAGACAATCATTCAGTGCCAGAAAATGTTTTTGCATTTTGTGTGCATCATCAAAGGGACCCATTTTACTAACTATGGCAACAACCACCAATATAGTCTAAATAGCAAAGGGCTCCAGAGAGAAGCAGCAAATGAAAGAGACAGTGGACCACCATTGGACGGCGGTTGTGTGAGGTCCATTATCTTCCCCCTCTCTCCTTTAATAGCTCGGGTTGTCAAATGTTTGCCTCTTGATGGGGCGTAATCCTCTCTCTGAACTACGGTGGGGGCCAGAGTAGGAATGGAGCATGTTTCAATCGAAGCTGAGCATCCAACCTCTAGCCACCGAGACAAAACCTCTGAAGTTTGACTGAGAAGCTTCTCTGGAGGGGAAGAGATGAGAGGGAAGCTGGAGAGAAATTTCTCGTCCCGGAATTTCTGAGGAATGAGGAAAGAAGAGTCAAGACAAAAAGTCTAAATAGAATTGCACAAGAAAGTAAAAGACGGATTCCACGTGACAAGATTTGTCACTGATCTACCGGAAAACAACAACAAATTTTTCTGGTAAACAATCTCTACCATGTGATTCAGACCATATCACTGAAGGCAGTAAAAACCTGGTCATTATCTGCTCTATTTAAGAATAATTATACCTCATTATTTTCGGTCTTATTCATAATTGTGTCCAGTGTTTCTATCAGTTCGTGGATGAAGGAGTGATTAAGGTGTTCATTCCAGAGGTTTCTGAGAAGCACATGCCAGGAATCCAAGAGGACGGCAACAGCGGGGAACACGCAACACTGCAGAGAAAGTCATGAGAAACACAAAAGTTTAGGTTAAAACCAGACAGTCACTGACAGCTGAAAATCATGACTGCTTGGGGGAAAAAAAAGAGCACATAATCTCAAAAATAAATGACATGAGCTGTGAGAGAGAGACGGGGGGTCACACCCAGCCGAACACTGACAAGGCCCTGAACAGCTGAGATGTTTCCCACTGACATTTTGCCCCCCTCTCTCCTGTGTGTCTCATACTTAAGAACCCCGTTATCAGGTGCAAGCTAATGCCTAACCTTTAAAAAAAAAATGAATAAAATAAAATATTAAAATGTCTCATAGGATAAGACGAGAAAAGAACTGTAAGACTTAAGTTCCTGAGACTAATTTATTGTGTATATGTACCAGTCCTTTTTTTTTTTTGACATGATGCAATGACTTACCGGATCAGTGTCACAGAACATGCTGCTGTTGTAATGTTGCAAAACATTGTAATCTCGAGGAAAAACTGTCCGCTACAAGGCAAAAAAAACAAAACAAAACAAAGGCAAAGATGAGAATAAATCGATAGATGAAGAAATAGGTCAATCACACTGTGAGCTTGACAAGAATAATGCATTACTGGTAAAGTATGAGGTAAACCACTGAACCAGGCACGTGTAGGATCACATAACAAGACAGAGATAAGACTGTTTGGATGATTTAATCTGTGTAGATAAGAGTTTATTTTGAAAATGAGGTCTTCACCCTTTGATCACTAGTACACATTTACAAAATCTATACCAGTGATGGTACTTCATATACACACAGAGTCAGAGGAGGACCAAGTAAATTCCTGTTGGACTTACAAATCCAGTTGGGTTGGAGTCGATAGTTGATTTAATGTTTTTGACAACCTCCCAGTGAAAGTCACATCCATCACATTGGACAGTCAAGAATGACAGCAACAGCAAAACTGTTTTTGTGAGTAAGAAAACGAGACACGGAAGTGGAGAAATTCAGATTAATTGGTGGAAACTTTCTGTGGTTTGCGGTTTATGTTCTACATACTTACTACATACTTTCAAGGAAACATCACATCATTTCCTGTGTCAATTAGCTATTTGTGCAGGAGCTACGTTTTACAGACTCGTGCTGCGGCACTGTCAGAATTATGAATGTCAAGACTATGGAAATACGAAGTCAAATCACATGCTAATGAAGCAATGTCAGTATTATGAGCCTCAGGACTTTAGAAATACAAGTTAAATCACAAGCGAAAGCAAACATTTGTGTAATGTACTTATTATTAAAGTTAATCAGTTTCATTATTCTGTTACTTTTTATACATTTTTTGCAAAATAAAGTTTGCAAAGTGCATTTAATACAAAGAAAGTTCATGTCTCACCTGGCAGTGACATCCTTTTATCTTTCTAAGAATGGACACTCCATTTCTCTAGCTGGGAGCAGTCACTCTGCAGAGAGGCTTTTCAGTATCAGTCTGTGAAAGGCAAAGTTTCCTCTTCTGTGGTTTCTTGAGGTCTTTGACACAGAGAGCGTTGCTGTGTCTTTTTCTTTACTGCTCAGTCTCCAGCCTTCTTGTTGACATCTCCTTCCAGTTTTTTCCTTTTGTGTTCCTCTGGTACTTTCCAAATACTACGTTCTTTATCCTCTCACGCAATCCTGCTATCTCACTTTGGATTTTCCCACTTGAGCCTGACTGGCTGCAGTGTCTCCCTGCTGCAGCTTTTATTATGCCTTTCTTTTTCCCTTTCTCTTTCCCAGCTGACCCAGAATTTTCCTGACCAGCCTAATTTGAATCACTCCTTTCTCCTTCGAAACTGCTTAATGGATAGAGCGACAGAGACACAGGCCTGCTCTTCACTCTCCCTCCCTCTGGGCAGTCTGTGTATCCTCACTCAGACAGAGGCTGGACTCAAAGTGAAAGTGCTTGCTATCAAATCTGGATTGCTTGTCTTCTCTCTTTAAGTCTCCGCCCCTCCCATTACCACACGTTTTACCTCACTATTGACTGACCCAACCCCC
>OMLB01019133.1:0-14239 GCA_900302555.1 Myripristis jacobus
GTCTGCAGCCAAGCAGCCAAAGTCTAGTCAGGTCTAATATGAATAATGGATCTGCCTGATCTGTGTGATGCAGCTGGGCAATGTGTGCTAACTTGGTGATCCCAGGCTGGGTGTCGGTTACACAGGCAAACAGACCCCCACTGGCTACAGTTTCATGCTGTTTTGGCACGTGTGTGAGCATGCTGGTAAAAGAGAGACATTAGAGTGAAGCCTCCAACGACACCTTGACAAAGTAGACGCAATGGGTCTACTTTGGATTAATATAGAATTAAAATATTTTTAGTATTCTGTTGTGAAATACCCCAGTATATAGTTCATCCATGCATTCATTGCTCCCTGTCATCTAATGTACGATTTCAAATGATTGAAAATAGTTCACTGTCTGGTGGTCTTAATAATTATTTATACGTTTTTGAGGTGTCATCACGTCAAGCCAGGTTGGACAGTTAAATGGATGGTGGCAGAGATGGCAGGGGTGTGTGTGCGTCACAGGGTCCCTCAGCGTGCACGGTGGGGATGAGAGATATTCACACTAAAGGCCAGTCTGGGAGAATAGAGAGCAAAGCTGTCTGAAGAGACCATTGTTCCTTATCACAACATCAAGAGCGCTTTTGTCCACTTCTCTCCCTCTGAGTCCCACTGGCATTTCTGAATGCTTGAGGGGCTCGATGACGGGTCCGAGACGACAGGCTCCCTCCTGCGACTTTGAAAGTGGAGTCTGTTGTCCAGTTGCAGGGGAAAAGACCAAACTGAATGAAACCTTTGAAATGAACATTGAGAACACGCTGTGGTTTGATTGCAGTTAATTTTCTAATATTCCCATCCCTATCATTTAGTGAATCGTTATGCAAAGATGGAGAGCATTACAGTTCACCTCTAATTGCAGAGATCTACTGATATTGTACCTCTAACATTACTCAGACTGTGATAATTCTAGGCTTACCAGATGTTTTGGCTCATTAGCGATGAATGAAGCAGATTAATTTGCTGGAAGATTTTATTTTTAACATGTTAACAGCATAAAGACACTAAAACCAGGCTGCCAGTTGACCAGTTAACACTCACAGTTCATCAAGACACAAACAAATCATAAAAAGCACTGATCAACACTGAGTTATGACACTCCACAATCAAAACAATGACAATAATTTTTAGTAACAGTCAAACAGTGCACCATCATGCACAGTAAGTTTTGTTTTTGTGCAAAGGAAATTCTTATAAAAGGAAATATTAAAAACATGTTTCTTTGAGAAGTACAGTATGTACCGTGCCCTGTTGTGACAGATGATTGAGTTATTTCTCTGCTCAAATGTAAAGCAAACACGCAAAAGCAAAAACAAAACACATCATGCATTTAAGAAATTTCAGTTGTTTATATAATTTACCCCATGTGAGCATTTAAAAACACAAAATTCATAGGATAAGTTAAAACATGAGTCAAGATATTTCAGTAAGCATGGGAGTGGTAAGCAGGGTTTTCCAATCAGCTGACTGGCCATGCAAATGCCATTTCAGACATTTTTTGAATGTTTATTTATTTTCTGTTCCTGTGCTATGAATAGACACTGAACTCTGTAACTGCCCTGTAAATAACAGCGCTAACAGAGTGTGACCCTCTTTGTAGTTGTGCTGTAATTTAGAAATTAAACATTCACTAACACACCACCTTTTTGTGTCATTACAATGGCCTGTTAGGTTTTTCATGTTATCTCTGAGCCAAGTTTCCTTCATCTTTTTCCCCCCAGGAGAGCTGGCTTGTCTGTAATCACCACAAATAATCACAGAAATGATTGTAATGCCATTTTCCCTGCTCACACACTGTCAGCCATTTTCCACTTTTTCAGTGAATTCTTTCACTTCTTCATAGAGCACAAACATATTATGTGACATATCATGACCAGCTGGTTTAATGCCACAAATTCTTGTCTGTATTTTTGCAGGTATATCTGAGGAATTCATGACGCCCATGTTCAACTTCTACAAAAGTATTTGTAACCTTCAGATGATGCAGGAGGAACAGGCTCTGCTCACCGCCATAACCATCCTGACACCAGGTGAGCCAGAAACAACAACTGTCACTGATCCATCATCCAGCTATTCACTCACTCAGAACATCACATTTAATCACATTTAATCACTATTTTTATTTTACTTCCAACAAAACATTTTTTTAGTGCAGTAGTGGTAGTTTTGCAAATCTATCTCTGTTTGATTGCATAATAAAAGAACGAAAAGCACTGCGTATTTATGTTTCCTAAATAAACATGCAGAATGGTTGATACCGAAAATCACTGATATATCATCACTGATTTGGAAGTATGAACAGGCCATCTTAACTGCAGCAGTTTAAAAAATACTCAAATCCTCAACTTAAGTAAATTTAATGCTACCATAATGGAAAAATACTGAATGTCCTGCATTCAGAATGTTACATTAATGCAATTTTAGCAGCAAAATATCATGTTCAGTAACAGAAGTCATTATGAAGAACAGTTAGTTTGAGAGTAAATTATTAAATTATTGATATTTCACCTGTAAGAAATATTGTTGTGGCTGTATCTGCTCCATACTGTTGGTTAATGTTAACTCTGACAATGCATCATATTTTATGAGTGTATCATATGTTTTGCATGTATTCAGGTACCATGTAACTACAGCTGTTAGATAAATGTAGTGAAGTAAAATTACAGTGTTTCCCTTTGAAATGTAGTGGAGTAAAAGCGGAAACACTCCAGTACCAGTACTGCCAGTACCTCAAAGCTGGACAAGTACAGAATTTGAGTAAATGTATTTAAATACACTTGGCCTTACATTAGAGCTCTCAGGGTTTCTCCTGACTGCCTTGTTTGCCCCATTCCCCTGCAGATCGGCCTTATGTAAAGGATCAGCCGGCTGTCGAGAGGCTTCAGGAGCCCGTGCTGGATGTGCTGAGGAAGTTATGTGCCCTGCAGCATCCACAGGAGCCGCAGTACTTTGCTCGACTTCTGGGCCGACTGACTGAGCTGAGGACACTCAACCACCACCACGCAGAAATGCTCACATCATGGCGAATGAGTGACCACAAATTCACCCCGCTGCTTTGTGAAATCTGGGATGTACAGTGACATACCAGGAAAAAGGCAGCACGGGGTGGATAGGAGATGATAAAATGAACATTTAAACTTGTAACAAAAAGTCATGGTCCAACTGCAGCCTCTATTTATATTGGATTACATAAGGCATTAGGTTCATGAATAGCCTGACATGTAGACTTGTAATGTTAAACTCCTACACAAACTGCCTCTTATGTTGCCTGACTTCAACAACAGTGAAATGTTAACAGTAAGGCATTATTCATGTATTGACTCAGTGGCCAATATTGTTTCTGTTTATTCTATCAATGATTTTTTTTTTTTCCTGGTTCATCAGTTTGTCTGTTTTCTATCTGGTTCAGTCAAACCAAATTTGTCTCATTGTAGAGACACTGTACTTGATATGGTGGAGTTCTCAACACAAGGATGAATGAAATGGCTGAGATTTGGGAATATCATTTTCATAGCATCATCATCATATCAAAAATCTTGAAACCCCATCATAATTAATCTGAAATGTATGAACTGAAACTGAAACCAATTCAAAGTAAGCATGGTGGTTATTATAAAAGGAGTAGCATAAAGTAGTAGTCTTATTAATAGGAAGTGTGTGGGAATTTATTCATTATTTGTCTGTTTGAAGGCAACCACTCTTCACAGCATAGTGACTTTATATGTCTGAGTGATGAATACACCCTCAGTTAAAAACAGACAGCTTAAAGGATTTTTGTTGCACACAATGTGGTGTGGACTAAAAAGACAAAAGAAACAGACCAGATGCCCTGATTTTAACACCTAAGAATATTTTCAGTCGTTCAAAAGAGTATTACTTTATTTAGACTAATCTGAAATTACACTCAACATCAAGACAGCTATAATCCACAATATAAAGGTTTCATACATGCAACATAAAACACAATCCACATGCGCATGACATACCTGTAAATCTCATGTTCTCACAACTGACAATATATAGGTAAATTATATATTATTTACATGCCATACATGCCATACATGCCACGCAGTGATCATTTTACACATTAAAAACAGCTTTGGTTTCTCAGTGTCATTCTAACAAAGTGTGATCATAGATTTTTTTTATTACTGAATCCAAATTCTAAAGATAAAGGAAATGTATTTGTCAGGCAAAACAAATTAATCACTCAATAGCTTTGATTTATAGACACAAATATTCCACTTTATTAAAAGTAGAATTTTCTTTTGGAAAATTGTACTTTTTGGGTGGGAATTGGTGGCCCTTAAAGACTAAGAAAAATGCCAATAATTATGTCACAGCGCCATCTTGTGGAGTAATTTGGCAACATACATTTTACATTTGAGGAATCCAAAAGTATGGAGAGGAGTGATTGCAACTGTAGTGTAGTGACCACAAATTCAAAGACAGAACCTACTGATTACAACACTAACAAAGACCTCAAGACTAACAAATCAAACAATGTTGGATTTATTCTATTTTTTTTTTTTCAGACATGGCACAATGGAGGGTTCAGCAATAAGAAGTGAGTTCAGTCCTGGGTTGTGGAAGCGGTGGGTGGCTCTGTTTCAGGGTACACCAAGAAACCAGAAAAAGTGGTGTATCTTCCCTGATTGCTATACACAGCATAGCGCTCATCCTGCTGACTGTACAGCCACACACTGTCCCCCTGGTGCAGAGACAACAGCAGGCTCTGACTCTGCATCTCCCGCCGCTTCGATGTATCCTCATCAAACACCATGGCCTGCACCTCGCCATGCCCAGTCATCAGCTTCACAGACACAGCCTTGCGAGGGTGCTTCCCCACAGTGAAGGCAAAGTAGTACGCCCCGGGGAAGTGGCAGGTGAACATCCCTGAGCTTTTGTTGAAGTGGCCCCCGATGTTCACATACTCCACATCAAAGGTCAGCGGCTGCTTTTCCTGCTGCTTGCCGCTCTGTCCCAGGGCTGTGGATGTCCGTGCCACTGAGAAGGCGGACCGCGGCTGCTCTAAAGTCTGACTGCTCACCCAGCTGTACTGCTGATCAGCCTGAGGGGGACAGTTTAGGTACGACAGCCCTGGTAGGGACAGGTGGTTGCTGATATAGCTGGTTGTGGAAATTTCAGGATAAACAAGGTAACCAGAGAAGGTGATATAAGGGCCGGCGTTGCTGTACAGAGCATACTGTGGACTGTCCTGCAAAAGCAGCCACACTGTGTCCATTGCCTTCAAACTGATCATTATGCTTTGGCTTTGAACTTTCCTTCCTTTCTTGCGGTAGTCATCATATGCTATGGCATGCACCTCCTCCCCATTCTTTACCAGTATGACAGAGAGCATTTTCTTTGGAAACTTCCCCACGGAGTAGGAGAAATAGTAGGCACCAGGGATGCGGCAGCGAAAGTGACCAGTGTCAGGGTTGAAATCCCCTCCCATGTTGACCAAGAGCCTGTTGAAGGTCACTACTTTCTGGCTGCCTCCCACGATGCTGTTGGTTCGTGTGGCAGAGAAAGCAGAGCGGAGACCTGTCGTTACTGGGGGGATGTTGAGGGGCATAACTGATCCAAAGTAGGTGATCATGCCGAATAAACACACCAGGTAGCAGGATCTGCTCCACTGGGCTGCCTCACCAGGAAGATAAACACACACACACACACACACACACACATTAAGAAATTACACTTACAAATGACACAGCAAACTGAAAGACTGAGTATAAATCAGCTGGATTTGTATTCTTTTGCTGCAAAGAACAAAAAATTCCATCTTCATCAAAGCGAGTTACACCAGTTTGATTGAGTCTTGTGTGTATCAGACTAAGATTAATACATAATGCCACTGTGTTATAGGCTGGCTGATACACCACAAGTGGATGAGGAAATCTGGCTGAGCCCTGTCGGGATAGATCCCGCCACTCAAATCAAACACTCAGTGGAAGCAACAGCCCCTCTAATTCAGCTGATATTGTCTGTTCTCTCTGTGCACTGAGAGAATGGACTAGATTAGGCGCTGGTTCATCTGTTCCTGTGTGTGCACACAATGGAAAATTTTGAAAGGTTGGTGCGGTAGGGCATGGCAGTCAGGAGCAGTTAGGAACTGAGTTCATATCAGAAGAGAATCTAAAATATACTACAGCAATGTGTACATGAAACTTCATAACTACGGGAGCATGAGCTAGCCTTTGTAATGAGTTAGACTAATTACAATGTTAATAACAGAAATACTTTTTCATCAGTTCCAAATGCTATTATTTATGTTTAAATTCTTGTAAAACATAATTCAGATATGTGCAAATTCTCTTGGAAAAGTCATATAACATTGTGTATGTTAAACTGAAATAGTTAAGGATACTAAATTGACAACTATTTTTTAAATGTTAAGATATACTCTGAGAAAAAGGTGGCTCTAAAATCCCACTAAGGTGCAAGTGACTGTTCTGAGGAGCTTCTGTAATCATGACTAAATGATGGGAAGTCTTACACCTGTAAAGGAAATATAAATGAGCAGTAATTATAGGCTTGAATTTTACACCTAGTTGTTTCCCCCCACTGCCTGTAATATACATATTTTACAAAACAGTAATGATAGGTATTTGATGTTTAACTCAGTTAGTGATTTGTCAAAGCAGCATGACAGCTGTGTCATGGTTAGTAGATGAGGAGCTGGCAACAGAATAGTTTCATAGTCCCTGACTCACCTTTGGGTTAAAGCAAAGGACATTTGTCAAATGATGCATGATGCATTTACATCTCCTTACTGATGAGGGTTTTTTCCAGAGTGTGACAAACAAATGCAAAATCAAAATCAAAATCAATGAGGCAGATCACTGAGATGGATGTAAATAGAGATAGATCAAACAGAGGAGATATTGTGGCATTATCACATGATGATACTACAATATTCACAAGATTCTCTGCTTTCTGCTGATGAATACTAGGAAAAAGACAGGTAAAAATCACACACCAATTTCTTATTCCCTCTTGGATGCTACCTACAGGCCATGCTCAAGGACTTCACCCTCCCAAAAAAACTTGAAACCTACCTGTTTGGCTATGTCGGTGCAGATACTGCATGCCTGTAGTCAGCTTGTCTTCTTCTCCCTGGTCAACCTTTTCGTTAAGTTCCTGTGACTTCACAGTGCAGTGCTGTTGATGTCCACCTAACAAGCCTAATACCCAATGGGACGATGCTTTTGTCCATGGAGTTATGTCAAGAGGAGGAGCTCAAAAATCCCTCTCCACACCACAGCCTCCATTCAGCGTGAACTGCAGGACATGCAGCCTAGGAAACTTATTGGCCTGTAGAGGCATGATTTCCAATTTGTCTCATGTTTTGTCTGAAATGGGCGGATATGGAACGGAATGTCCCCCTCTTCAAGTTGTAGACTAAATTAACTGTTCAATTTATATCAACAGGATGAAAGCAGGTTTCAGAAACAAAAAAACAGACACTCTCCCATGTTATTACGTCAATGGCCAAGAAAGTGTATTACTCTTCCTGCTAGCCTGCAATCCATAAACTCCTGAAGGCCACAATGCACTCTTCATTGTACTCTGATGTACTGCAATAGCAGACTGTTATACAATACAAAATAACATAAGGATTGAATGCTGTCCACACACACCTTCACACAATCTCTCTCTCTCTCTCTCTCTCTCTCTCTCTCTCTCTCTCTCACACACACACACACACACACACACACAGAGAGAGACACACACACACAATAAATAAATCCTTCAAAGTGTCAGATTCATTGTGAGATAGGCCTGTTCTTAAAGTAGTGTAGAATAAAACTAGAATAGCATACAACAGAATTGGGTAGACGCGTAGGAAATGCTACTTTATTCTCATTCTCATTCTTTTTATTTTCTTTTTTTTTTTTTTACTTAAACATACATTTGCATATTAATTTAATTTCTGAGTCAAGTGCCTGTGCATTTTCCCAGTCGGGCCATGGTTTTGGTTTTAACCTATCAGCTACACTCCGGTCCTTCCATCTAGTGTCATGACGCAAAAAAACGGAAGACGTAGCCTCTGTGCTGTCAATGCCAACGAAAGAGAAGAAGCATTGAGAGTCACAGCTAAAGCCCGCATTTAAGACAAGATGGCAGGACTGCCCCGCAGGATCCTTAAGGTAATCATTACACACTTAACACATCAGCATACAGATTTTTTTTTTATTATTATATACAGCGTGAACTACAAATGCCAAGCTGGTGCGCCCTGTTAGCAGTTTTGTCTGCTGATAGCCTGCTTGCTAGTTTTGCGCTTGCTAAAGTTACTTCCGTTTCGTCCGCTCCTAGCTACACCGAAAAAGGGTGGGTTAAAAATACATCAACGCTTTGTAAAGATGGCGGAGAAATGTGGCGTGTGCCGGGGTAATCTTTTCCAAACGCACCCGTCAAGCACACTTTTGGTTGTTTCTTGCTGCCTCTAATCAGATCAGAGGCTCTCGGAGTGGCTAGCTAACTGTGCTAGCCTGACAGCCCGGTTGTAACTGACTGATGAAAACAGCATCACTCTACAGCTAGCGGGCTAACGTTAGCTAGCCTGCTAGCCCGGCTACTCCCTCTTTAGTATTGTACTTTTCAGTAAGCCTCCACAGGATCAACACCGTTTAACCCTATAGCCTTTTCAGTTAATATGTTTACATTTAAATATACTCTGCTTTTGTGTAAGTGAGCACTTGGTTACCAAGCAAATGTTAGCGCCTAGCAAAGCAAAAATGATGAAAGGCTTGCTACTTGGCCAGCACACAGTATCAGTGCAGACTTTGCCGCAAGGCCTTGGCTTTGTGGGCCATCCGTAGCAAGTAACATTAGCCAGCTAGCCACACAAGTGGGACTGGCAGCTGGCTTAGCAGGCTAACCATGCTGACGACGATGATGATGATAGCAAATAGTTGCATCCATCCACTGGCTTGAAATGATGGGATTCACTCCTGGATAGTGGCGCCTGGCAGCTATCCGCCCTTTGCTTTATAATTGCTGAAAATCATCACAGTTTCTCGCTAATCTGTGTTTAGTGAATAGAAAAGTACCAATATTGTCTTCACCACCCAAATACCAAAGCATAGTATCATGAATTAAAGGTATCTTTCTCTCTTTAACAGTTAGAGAAAAAAAGTATATCCACAGGAGTAAAAGACTTTGCCTGTGTCTAGAGCCTTCAAATGAAACTATGTAAATCCATTATAGCAGGATCAATAAGCTGCTTTTATTTTAAAGACAGATGCATCAGTTTAGAGCAACTGGGATGTTTTGCACCTAACAACATGCAGACACTTCCACCTGATTGCATTGTGTTGTTGTCTGATTTAATTCCTCTTTAATGTGCCCAGGCCCTGCAGACATCAGTCATAATATACAACCCTTTCCTTGGTAAATACTTAATTGAAAGCCACATTGCACTGTTTTCCTTTAGGAACTATATTAATGGCGTATGACTATGTGTATATATTTGTAGATAAGACCCTTGCTAGTGAGCACTTGTGAATAATTTCCCATGTGATTGCTGTTACAGCTGAGTTGGCCTACCCTGTGTCGAGTTTTATCATGCAAATCTTTACATGGATGCAGCCTAAAAGTGACGGTGGAGGCTCACAGGTGGTTGAGCGAACAGACCATAGAGCAGACAGAGCGTAGTTGGTGGGAAAAGGTGGGAGTGCTGGGAACAGTTCTCAGTGGACGTAGCCCTGAGCCCTCTGAGCATGCAACTGGGATCTGGAGCCCCTCTGCCGTCTGTGTTTTCACTGCATGGTTTTGTCTGTGGGTTATCTGAAACATTTCAGGAATTTCGCTCCACTTGCATTCCAGGAAAAAAAAGCAACTGGAAAAACAACTGTGGCGGCTGTAAGCCCATGATTTTTGATGAGTCTGTTTTTTTCCCTTACGTACACAATCAATAAAGCTGTTTTTATTTGTGATGGAATATGCCTTATTGTTATGTCCATATTAACGGTAATAGGGCCTGGCGTCTCAATGCAATTGCAGTGCTGTTGGATTGTGGTACATTTACACATGCACAAGGAAAGGTTGAAATAGATTAATAATGATAATAAAAAAAATAACAATCTGCCTCAAATCCCTGCGTTATAGCCACGGTATCAGCTCTGTTATAGTAGTTTATCGCTGCTGAGATGACAAGAGTTGGGAGGGAAAACGCAGTTCTCGAATTGCTTGCACAGCAGTGGGCCGGTCTGCAGCTTTCTCGTACACGGCGTCTCTCAGGTGTGTCACTCAATTCTGCCCCATGCGTACCGTGGGCCGTATCAGATACCTGCTCCTCTGTCAGCGCGAAGGTGTGTGTTTCTGTAGGTCACTTGGCTGTCACCATGATCTGGAAGTAGTGTTACTGCAGTGGTTGATGAGGAGTAATAGTCTCCTGTGGTGTGGGGACTGGCCCGGTGTCACCTCTAAAAGCCAGTTACGTACTGCGGAGAGAGTTTTCAGATATTCAGCTTTGCCCCACTATTGCAGTTTAAAGCCACCCTCCCCTCTATGGAAAAGGATAAAAGCCAGGCAGACTACAGTCCACCTCCTGGCAACCAGTCTCTATTGTTAGCATAATAATGACTCACAACAGTTTGCAGCCCAAAGGCGTAGGCCAGGGCACTTGTATTTTTCCCATAAAATTAATAATTATGTTACAATTAAGTCAATAGGACATCAAATGAAAATTTTGGATAAGACTGATATCCTGATTCTGTATCCTGATTCAACTTGGCGACTTTACCTTGGGAATGAAATGATCAGATCACCTTTTTTTTTTCAGGGAGGAAAATAGAGGATGTCGAAATAAAACAATCTTGATTTTGAATGAGAGTATCTGCTAAAACATTGCCTCTGCTCTCCCAGACTGACTTTTCCTCTTGTGGCGCTGATTCCTTCATTTCAGTCAGTGGTACTAGACAACAATTTAGTAGCAGCAGTATTTTTGTCCAGGGTGATGTGCAGAGTGTTTCATATTGAAATTTGATGTCGTCTGTTTGTTTTGTAGATAGAAGTACAAAATGCTAGGCTATATTAAGTCATAAAGTACTCTATATCAGGCAACCCAGTTTGCCTATAACAATAAGATTGTAACCATTTCCGCACACCGCCAAACAGAAATGCACTACAACTACTGGTTAAGTCTGATATTTGCAGTATTGATAAGTAAGGAACAAGGTGGTATATAGTTTACTGTACTTGGACACACTCACTTCTCATTCACTTAAGAGGCAAACCCAGAAAATTGCCTTTTTTATTTCAGGAAATAATGTATCTGTACAAGACCGAAAACATTCACAATGTGACTGGTTTATTGTGACTGCTATAAAAAAAAAACATCAAGCTTTGCTGAGATAGATTATTATTTAGCCATGACAGTTTCCTATTTAATATTAGTTTGCCTTCAAGGGGACCACATGAGTAATGTTAAAATTCAAAACACATTTAAATTTGTGGGTTTGATTATATATGGCTCTGTATTTATTGTTAGAAAAATATTAACTGAATTATCAACTAATTTATAACTAGATAACCAATTTAAAAATTTCTGCTGAAAATTAGCTGGATTTTGCCCTGGGCTCTGGTGCAACCAACGCCAACACATTTTCCGGCAGCACTAGACATTATGATAAGAGATGATAACATTCTCTTGCTATGCAATCATCATGTTTGATACCTTTCAGCACAACAGTGCATTAATAACATCTGTGATTGTAACCCCTTTACTTACATGTACTTTTTTTCCTTTTTTTAATTCACCAGGAAACTCAGCGTTTGGTTGCAGAGCCTGTGCCAGGCATCAGAGCAGAGCCGGACGAGGCAAACGCTCGCTACTTCCATGTGGTCATTGCTGGACCTCAGGACTCACCTTTTGAGGGGGGCACATTTAAACTTGAACTCTTTCTCCCAGAAGAATACCCCATGGCAGCTCCTAAAGTACGCTTTATGACCAAAATATATCATCCCAATGTAGACAAGTTGGGAAGAATATGTCTAGACATTTTGAAAGGTAAGTGAACACTGTTTAGGTTACAGTTGATGCATGAATACAGATCACATTCTGTGTCTTAGTATAATGATTTTTTTGTCATAGATGGGGATGCATTTTCTCTGGTCTCCAACTATTTGTGGCTCATAGTCTCTTTTGCCTTAAAGGAAATGTACAACTGTGCTAAGAACTTGATGTAACCGTTGACAGAAACTGTTTCTTTTCCCAGGCAGCCTCAACTCCCACTTTGCATCTGTTCTGTGTCTTTGGTGTGTGGTGGCAGGCTTGGTACTGTAGCAGTGAAGCCTGTGTATTGTTTCCCGTAATGTTTGCTCTGTGATTGAAGTGAAAGATTTACCAATTTACTTTCGCTCAAAAGATCAAGGGCTCTTACATGACTTGTGACCTCCGACTGGAGCTTTATGCCCCTCCTGCTACATGCCACCATTTGGTCTCTTCCCAGCCCCTGTTGTTGAAAGCGGATAACCATTTTGTTCCCTCTTCCCCTCTTGGTCTTTTCCAACCTTTCCTATGTCACATTACTCTTATGACTCCATTTATGTTTTATTAATCAATTCTGCTTTTCAGATAAATGGTCTCCAGCCCTGCAGATTCGCACAGTGCTGCTATCAATCCAGGCATTACTAAGTGCGCCCAATCCTGATGATCCCCTAGCAAATGACGTTGCAGAGAAGTGGAAGACCAATGAAGCTGAAGCCATAGAGACAGGTGAGTTGTAGTCTCACCTCTTCCCTATTTGCTTGCTGCTACCTTCTTTCCCACCTGCACTTTTGTTATTAAAGGAAAAAACCCACCCTCAAACACTTTAACACTGTTTTTAAAAGAACAACCATGAGCAATGTACCTTGTATTGTAGGCCCATTTTGCTGTTTGGTGGTATATTTTTTTGGGAGATTTTTTTCATCACAGCTACAATGGAGTTCATCAACATCAGGTTCTGGTGTCAGTCCCTCAGTATCAGAGAGCAAGGGCCTCTTTCTAGACTCGGCATTTGGCTCCAGTGGTTCACAGTCATACCAGGAGAAATCTATTTTAGCTGCTGCGATATTAATTTCTTCACTGAATGGAGCCTCAGTGAAGCAGGATGCAGCGCAGACACAAGATATGTTGTTTTGAGTGCGGGATGCAACTTTTTCTTCAACTGAAAAATCTTGGCCTCTTGCCCTTATTGTTGCCACCAAGCTAAACTGAAAAAACGTACATACAAGTAGACAAGGCAGGTGCAGCTTAAGTGAATTTAATAAAAACATCATAATCACAGATTGTTGATATAAGACTGTGTTAAACTATCTGAAGGTGGCTTGTTCCTCCTCCCACTCACCCGATGGGTATGACCCCGTGTTTGCTGTTTATCAATTGTATCGCATTCCTGCTTCATGTTATTAATGATGTATTTAACCTGCACGCCATCTGCACTATAACATTTTATTTATGCAGCGCTGTGGTGCATCGACCTTCCTCAGGCATCATTTATTGTGCTGGCACTTTTAGCAGGCCCATTCAGTCACAGCACTCTGTGTTAGTCTTTGCTCTTATTTCACTTCATAAATCATTTCATTTCACAAATCAATATTTTTTTTTTTTTGGAGCCATGAATGAGCAGTAAAGTAAGTTGTCTCATTACCGGTATTTTATGTTTCATTTTTGTTTCATAGCGCGAAGCCCATTGAAGCTGTAACTTTGATTAAGGGCAGTGCAGATAAGCAAGACTTGACTCATGTACCTCTATTTTGTTGCTTTTCCTGTGCCTCGCAGCCAAGTCATGGACCAGGCTTTATGCTGGAAACAACATCGACGTGTAGAGCGGCGTAACAAGTGGAGAAACAAATGGAAGTCAAGTGTGAACACAACTCCTCATGTTCTGCCAAGACCTCTTCCTACTTCATTTGCATTTAAAGGACACAGTCTTAAAAATATATATATTATAAAACAAACATTAAGGAATATATTGTAAAGGAAAAAAAAAAAACAACTGCTGACAATTGGTGATTTAAATGCACACTAGAAAAAAAAAATGACTTGTCTTTGTCCTAATTCACTACTGTTCAAATGCATGGGCAGAGGTTTTAGATCTACTCACCTGGCTTTCTTTGTCCATTGATTTCGGAAGGCTGTTGCCAACCTTGGCTTTAACAAGCGTGTTTAGAAAAAAACTGGGTGTCATGTGTATGTCCCACTTTTTTTTTTTTTTTG
>OMLB01019134.1:0-14945 GCA_900302555.1 Myripristis jacobus
TTAAATAAAGCCAGATGTGCAGCATAATATTTCAAACGCAGCAAGGAATGCATATCTTCCTTTTTGTCAGAGGCCAAGACATAATTTTGGCCAGCAGTTTGCGGGGGAAATCTTCAATAGACAGTTTGTGTATGCTCTACTTATATTTAACCACTAATTCTGTCTGTCACTCTGATAACAAATTCTTCCCTATCTCACTGGCTGCTCTTTCATTAAGAGTTAATATCTGGCCTAATCTTAAAATTACATTAATATACTGTGCTGTACTAGCTTGCTATATAGTCATCACCATTTTCAATTTTGATATGGCACTGAAACAGGACTGAATGACATATCATCCACAACTTTATAAATGACTTCTTAATATTAAATACCTTTTTTGTACATATATAAGTATGGTATAAAAATATTATCCATACCCCATAAATATTTAAATGTATTTCATATACAAAAAAATACCTCGTATGGATCTTAATAGGAGAAATAGACATATAAAAGTATGGATTTTCCCTTTTTCTCAGTTCCTGTCCCCCCAAAAAAGACATGTAGAAAAGTGAAACTCTTCTTCCTGATAAAAGTATAGATCTGTTGGCTTCACAAGTTTGAACAAGTATTGAAAAAAGCTCTGTTCATACGTGAACACCATCATAATCAAAATAATAAGCTGAATTTTTGATTTGTCAGCATCTGTAAGAAAATTATGCATTTTAACAGAAGTGTTGCAGAGTTACTGTGTTGGAATAAGCAATGTCGTACAAAGATGGTCCAAGTAGAATAAACAAGCTTGTGTGATATATTGCTTATGGTGATTAGATTTCAGCAGTGTTGGTTTTAGGTGTGTTTGCGTGGACGGGGCTCCTGAGGCAGCCTCCACATCACATCACGCTTCCATGTGTGAGGAACATGATGTATACAAGTCTTTCAAGGCTGATGCGCACTGGCCGTACAAACCGTTCTCAGCTATGACAGGCTAATGAAAAATGTAGTCCACATCTGCCAAACAGACGTGGGCAGATATATAAGGCTGCGGGCACGCACTCCGTGAGCATCCGTGCTGTGCTGCCCCTCACTTCAGAGTTCAGCGTAAGCTCCTTAAGCATCCATCAGTTCGCTGACAAGGCACTGAGCAGCACACTGACGTATGACCAAGTGTGTCCGTCTGCAGGGATGTAGCTATACATGCTAGTTTTCCTTACGAAGAATGTCTAATGCAAAGGCAAAATCTGGATCTCCATTTGTCCACCTTGCGGGCTATGAGCATCCGTCACGCTCATACTTCATTTCACTGCCGGCTCACCAAGGGGAGGTGTTGACCACGGGTCTTTTGTGGGCTCAGTTGACTGCGGCCTCTTCTGCCTGTTGGAGAGAAACACAAAAAGGCTCTTTAGACTAAAACAAGTCAGGTTTTGCTGATAATATTACACTATGGCACAGTTAAGGATGAGGTGTCCTCCTCAGGTAAAATGTAAACGTTAACAAAGAAAAAGTCTGCACACTGTAGCTCCCTTTCTTTCTTTTCTTCCATTTTCCAGACAGAGGAAGAGCAGGGCTTGAAATGTCACTGTTTTTGGGTGCTTAAATTAAAAAAAAAAAAATAAAATTGTATGCACACTATATATTCCCTCTTTGCACTGCCTTGTAGCACCTGTGACCAGAACCAGAGCTTTCTGGCACTTGATGTCGTTGTTCTCTCCTGACTTGATTTTTTCTTGTGTATACAATCTCATATGTACATCGTTTTGGATAAAAGCGTCTGCCAAATGTGAATTGTAATTGTAATTGTAATTATTTGGCACAGCCCAGCGCCTGCACAGAGGCTTTATGGATATGTGTGTCCACCCAGTGTTTAGGCAAAACAACATTTAAATCATATTTTTGACATATACCACTGGAAATTGTAAGTGGATAGCATGTTTTTTCTTTTTCTTTTTCTTTTGGTTCGATGTGGTGCAGTTACCTGTCCATGCAGAAGCTGCTGCACTCAGAGTCAGTCTGCAGCGCACACACACAGCGCTGGGCCGCTCCCCTCCTTCCCCGCCCAGTCCCGGAGGAGCGCCGCATACGCTGCGAGCCTTTGTAACTGGACATCCCATACAGCACCGTGTGCCTGGAAAAAGCAAGGGAAATACACGTTACAAAAACACATTTTAACTTTGATTGATTAGATCTGGATTCTGGAGGTTCAAACCTAAGCAGTCTGGTGACTGATAAATCTATTTGCTAGCGTTTCCATCCAGAAAATTTCCTTGGCCTCCAACATGCAGAGGGGTAGCAGCATCTGAAAAAGGCTGTTGAAAGCTCTGGCTTACAACAGTGGCAGGTGGACTGAAATGTGGTATTCTGCGAAAGTATCACTATCCAATTGGAAAGAAAAGTTAAAATGAAATATTGTATTGAGAGCAACCTTTGCGTATGATGAATGCTCATCTCATTTCTCATACTAACTCCTTACACATGTCCATAGGGATCCATGTGACACAGTGTTACCATACCGCGGTGCCACTGGTTCTTTAACATCCCAAAACTGAGTTCATGCAACTTACAAAACAGGAAAAAAAAAAAAAACACACCTCACATGAGCCCTGAAATACTGAGATGGACACTGTTTCTTTGACAGCGCATGTGTCTATATTGTCTCATATATTCAGCTGAGGAGTGAATGTGCCCCATAATTCACCATAATGGAGCGTTGTAGAAAATCTTGGCAACCGGCGCTGACAAAGCTGGACAAATCACAGGCTTGGACAGTGAGGGGCTGACTCTGAAAGTTCATTTTAACAAAGACAACTCATCTTCGGAGAGTCAATATCCTACCTATATTGTATTGTATCAGGCTCCATTTTGGATCAGTATCAGGCACAAGATGCGAGTCATTACAAATGAATGGCAGCAACATCTTGAGGCCATAAGGGCTACCGGAATCAAAGTCTGTTTTTTTTTCCTGTACTGTTCGCTATATGAACGTGCTAGCCCTCTTACCAAACTAACTACGCAGTTGTGCAATGTCACCTAATGGTCTAAAGCTGGGTTGCGTAACATCAGTTATATTCTATGATTTTAGGGTTTGGTTTTTGGTTTCCGTTTTGAATGATTGTGCCAGCGTCTGTGCCGCCGCTGAACAGGATGTGCGACAGGTCCAGACAAGCAGAGCAGTTTAAAGCAGGCTTGACTTGTCTCATATTCACACAAGCAGCTTATACGTCTAGTTTTGCAATATTTCTTTGCCGGACCAAAGTGGACGAAGAAGCTCAAGCCTAATAGCTGCATGGAGCAATGGTGACTTTCCTTTCCTGATCGTGATATAGTCAGCATTTGAATACTGATAAACAAGAACTGCATTAGTAAGCAGATGAGTTTGGTTAAATTTACTGAAAGGCGTATTCTCTGTGCACTGAAATGACTGATAATTAGATCTTCTTTGTCGTTTGAGATTTAGCCGACCTCTTAAAAAAACTGGTATGTCTTTGAAGTTTGCTGTGATGATTGATCTGTCTGCAGCACCGCTATCAACAAGTACTGATAAAAGCGGCTGTAAAACATTCCTTCGTTTTCATCAACTGATTTGAAACACTCATCTGTTAGGAGACGGTTTGAATTTCACTTTTGAGTTTTGATTTGATGATTCCTGTATGTGAAAAAGATGTCCTGCCATTATCCATACTAAGACTAGAGTTTCTTATAGGCAAACAAGGAAAATCAGTGACCAGGGATGGGACTCTTCTCTGTTAAGCCTCACATTGTGACTTAGGCCGTTAAGACGGGTGGATTTTACATAAAACCTTGTGCCTCATGCAGCCAAGTATGAGCCGTAGGCCCTGTTAATGAATCTTTATGTAGATGATTTTCGTTTATTTTGAGCACTGCAGGGTGTGTAATATGAAAAGATTATGCACTGTATAGAAACACGCGATATGATATGTGCCGGCCAAGATTTACAGTATCCACCTGCTCCCTCTGCTACACTTGGTCCTCCTGCACCTGAACAAACTGGACACATATGCTGCTAGTGGATCTTCAGCTCGGCTCTGCACAGCATAGTGCGTAACCCACGCTGCACAGAGAACTAACTCAGCAGGGCAGTGCCCGTGGCTTCTTCCAAACCTCTAATCTTCTAATCCCTGACTTCCTGAACAACCAGGGACAGACTGTGTGGCTGAGCCCTGTGAGCTTGTCAGAGCCCTCTGTGGACTCCCCTAGCTCTGTGTTTTTTATCTCCACCTCTCCTCTCCATTTGCACAGCATCTACACAACACCTCAAATAACCTGAGGTGGGGCACTGAACGACCACTGAGCGATTCCCAGCAAAGTCTCTTCTTTGTGCTCTACCTGTATCACCGTGTCTCAGTCTTGCCTTCATCAAAATCAGCCGTCATCCTTGATGCTCAAATGATGCTGGAATCGGAGAAAAGTCATTAAAAATAATAGAAACTGCTCGTAGCTGTTCGAGTTCATGACAGTGTGCATGAGAAGCAACTCACACAGTGTGAAATAAATAACTCATTTGTAAGAGAAATGGAGGGAAGTGCTTCAGGGAGAGAAACAACATCAAGAGCTCCAGATAATTTATGTGGGATGGCTGGAGGCTTGAACTGGCTGATCACCCCTCGTATATTCCACTCACAAACCCGCATCTATGGGGATTACCTTCCGGGATGGGACGGTGCCCAGTGTACACGGCCAGCAGGACGCTGCCGGCAGCACAGTGCCATTACTTATTTCACCATGACAATTACACTCTGTGCACAAACAGGGGCCGATCTGAAGACCCCTGTCCTGAAAATGTCTCTCTGTTCTTGCCTCTTCTTTGTGAACCAGCAATGAAACTTGACTTTGTAGCATTCTCAGCTCTACACTGCCCACACCATGTGTTCAGGAGAAGCCGAACATGCCAAGCCCGACCTGACTCATATCCGACACACAGCCATCTGAGGAGCTCTCAGTGAATAGAACAGCACTTTTGTGAAATAAACAAAAGAATTTGTTTTCCTAAACAAATGTAAATTCAGTGGAAAGGTTGGATTCAGCTATGAGTCTGTGTCTTAATCATTAGCATATGTTTATTCCTGCTAAAAATGGTGGGTATTGCTGTTTGTGGCCGCAGGAATTATTTTGCCATCTGCCCCTGAAGTCCAAGCTGAGTTAGTGAAAAGGTATTCATCCGCTTGGAGCTCACTGCAAAATAATTAAAAACTGAAATCAACCTCAACCGAGAGCAGATAAAATGATGATCTTGAGGCAGTGAGAACCTGTTTATGCTTTGCTTAGCCAATATCCATTGAGGTTGGCTATTGCTCCCTCTGAACTGCTATTGAACTGTGGCTATTTGCACACTGATACAGAAACGCTTGACTTTGCACTTACACATTATGATAGCTGTTTTTTTCTACTTATCTACACTGGTGCATGTTGCCTGTCTGCAACCTCAATGTTTAACTGTCACTTTTTTGTCCATATCTCCTTTTGGAAATATCTTCTTCTCCATTTCAGTGGGACTATCTGGTTATATTAAGATTCAAGAAATATGCAAAAACAAACAAACAAACAATGCAGGGTGTGTCACTCGGATGAAATAAGTGCTGTGACAGGTATCTCGATACAATAAGCTTGCTGAGGGGACATTAGGCAAACAGGTGACACTTTATTTTGTTCCTGATTTGCATCTTGCACATTAAGCTGCACACACCTCTAGCCACTGCTGCAGCTACGTGGCCACATTAATCAACTAAAATGCTTTTTCCATCCAACACCTACACATCAAAATGTTAATTACACATCAAGGCCACAGAGTGTAACTTGACTGAAGCTAATCGAATGGATGGTCTGTCTACAGGCTGATGTAAAGCCGATGCCACACAATGTTCCCACTCTCTTTATATGTACTGTCAACTTCAGCTCACCCAGGAAAAACAGTTCAACTGCAATAGCTGAAACCAATTCAGATGGTTAAAAAAAATTTATGGTAGGTCTTTTGGTTTTATCGATCATCTGATATCATCTAAACTGGTGTGTAAGAACAACAGTATTATCGAGAGTTTGTATCACTGACAAACACGTGCATGCAAGCACACACAAACACACGCACATGGTCACAGAAGTCAAACACCGTATTTACAACCACTCATGCAGATTAACACATTTGAAATGTTAGAAAAGTGCGTGTGTGGGATGCACCACAGCCTACTGGTCAGACACAGCTCAGTATAGGATCCATATTTAGTGTCAGGTCACCCGCCTTTTTACGATATAATCACAACAAGTAAACAATAAACTCTCAGACTCTCTGCTGTGTTATACCTCTGCTTTACCAACAGAGTTAAGCTCCAAGACCCTGCTTACCCCTGGCATTAAAATGTGGATTGAGTGACCAGACAGCAGGCAGATCACACATATCCACACTGTGAGAAAACAAGGCACACAGATGTACCTTTTGTATACATAAATTCAAGTGTGAAATCAAAATGATTAGCAGAGTAGCTTTTTTCCCCACATGCACAGTAAGGCGTTGTTGACTGGTCAGCCAACACACAGAATGATGTGTAATAGCAGCTGGAGTTTGAAATGGAAAACAGATAAATAAATTGACCACTGTGGCTTCCCTTGGTGAGCAAGACTGATAGCCTGGCTTGACCCATTAGTAAACAATGTCTGCAATAAATCAGCAGACCAAGAGACAGTGAGTAAAATTGTCACAACCACAGCGTGATTCACAACACACGGTACAACCCCCAGGTGCTCGAGGAAGATAAATCTAAGAGATTGCGTCCATTGAATGTCAGTTTTATTTGTGGGGTTTTACTGCTCAAAAGCAAGGAAGTTGTCTCTTTGATGTTCTTTCTATTCTTTCCTTTGTGCTATCTCAGTTCCCAGCACTGGGGAGGGCTGTTTGGTGAGATGGCGTACGGTGTATGTGTTCTGCAGGAACTAATTAAACTCGAGCCACCCTGAGGCTTGCTCCTTTGAGCCAGCAGAAGAATGGATTAAAACTGTCTAGTAATCTGCTTTGATGTTGCAGACAGACATCAGTCACCGTTTTCTAATGAGATGATGCGTGTTGGGATCTAGAAGTCGTGCTCGCTTTCTTTGGAAGGGGATGTTAATGAGCCACAGCTTTCAAATATCCACTGAGCTTTCAGTTTTGCAGGATGTGAAGGATGTTTCGAGACAAAAACAATTAAGGCAGATTGCAAAAGAATGTTGAATAATTTGGTAAGAGATGAAGGGGGGGAAAAAACGTGGGTCATCTTGGAGAGTCAAACCAACTCAAGTGTACTGATTTGATAGTGCTAGGGACTATTGCTTTTGTCAGACCATATATTTGCTCTTGGTCTCTGCATGTTAACATTAAATAAGCGAGACATGTCAAAAAGGAATTCGGTATTCGGTAACAATCAAAACATCTCATGGGTTCAAAACGCAAACTTTCCCGGCTGAATAAAAAGAATTAGTCCCAAAACTGGGGTCAAGAACTTTTATGGAAATCTTCACAGGCCACACAGTTTTATGAGATACTTATAAATTATACACAGTGACATCTCTGTGTTTCCTTTGAGTGCCATCACGACATGCTCACAACAGAGCAAATTCCTTCCTCAGAGGTGAGGCTCTGTTTTGTTCAGGTTGCTTTCTTCACATTTTTCCGGGGCACAAGTTGCCTCCTCCACTGCACCGCTAATAACACACCCTTCAGCATCTGTAACAGCTGGCAGATGATAGCTCTCTGGCACAATTGCACATTCAGTAGCATGTAAGGTTTTGGATGAAGGTCTCAACTGAAAAGTCTCTGATTAAAGGACTGTGGGGTGAGTGAGAGATTGTGCTGTGCAGTGTGTAAACAGCCATAACAAATAACCATGCATCCTACGGGACACTGTAGAATGATGCCGCTGGAAAATACCAAAAAATCCGACAAGGTCACTGGAAACCCATTACTGAGCCGTCTCTGGTAACAACACATAGGAATATTATAGGAACACATTTTCCTTGGAGGAAGTGCTGTAGCAATGTTGCACATATAATGAAGCATTTCAGAGGATGAGGATGAGCGGGGAAGTTAACATTAAATCGAGCTTACTCTGGCGTGTTGATCCAGATGATATCCAGGTGGCAGTAATAGACACACTCCTTGTCTTTGTAAGTGTAACACGTGCATCTCTTCGCACGCCTCCTGGGCCCTGGCTGGTCACATGCCGAGCAGGGCTTCTCCTCAGATTTAACATCAGCACCGTTCAGGTCGTGGACGGCGAGCACGTTCAGCTTGGCCGTTTCCACCTCCCTCCTCTGGCTCACATCTTTGCTGGATGACGACCCTGCAGAATCACAGGATTATGAGAAGGAGTCAACAGAGAAATGGTTTGGTTATATGGTTATCGATAGGGATACACGATATATATCGACACGTCATCGGTATCAGTTGATAAAACCGGAACATCAGCAATGGCGCAAAATGAAAATTTCTGCCCATATGACAGGCCGATAAGAAGAAACATTTATTAAGCCAGATTGATCGATATCAGCTTTGACATCAGCAGGTGGCCACAAGAGTTGGAAAATATCGGCATATCAGATTTCATAAAAAAAAATCAAATATCGTGCATCCGTAGTTATGAAACATCATTGAAACAGACCCACAGTTTTTCTGTTGGAGCTCCACAGTGTGCAGGATCCAGCGCTGTCAGTAGGGATAAGGTTATGGTGAGCATATATCATACTAAATGTTTTGTTTTCTTTTTTTTCTCCATCATATGGAATTACTATATAATAGTCCCAAAGGCACACAACAGCATGTCTGTGGTGCTCAGTGGTGGCTTTATAATGACCTCATAGTAATATATGGTACGTTTTATATATCCTATAGCGCTCATCTGCAATTCTCTGAAGTATAACCCAAGTAGTGCATACTGCATATACCTTTTCAAAGCTTTATTGTGATATATGGTATTGGCTCAGATGTGTGGCTGCATTAGAACAGTTATTTTAAAAAGGGTCAGGGGCAAAATTTAACTCTTGATGCTCTGAAGTGCAGCATTCATATTTATTAAAAGATGGGTTGGATATGATAAATAGGAATGGCAATATTTTATTATTTTTAACTTAGGTATCCTAACAAAAATCGCTTCAATAGCATCTAATGTCTGTTTCAATACTTCATAGTGGCCCTATTTTATCTTTAATGCCAGGTTATATTTCTGTGTCTGGATATGAAATCGCTATAATATCTTTGAAATTTTATCACAAAATATTTATAGCTTTATATAGTTCTAACTGTACAGTTGTAGCTATACATCTAAATTTGGCTGACAGATAAAAGCTCCACTATTTCCTCTCCATCACTTATTTGTCAACAGTACTTGCACCATTATTATCTGCACAAGTGCATTTTGGATGCGCACCTGCTTTTTGACAACACAGTTTATGTATTAAAGCCACACGGAGCATATATAAGAAGAAGAAAAAAAAACATATCTCATCGACTAGTCTAGAGCAGCATACTCACCGTTTGCCAAAAATGCTGTCACCACGACTAGAAACAAAACTCCCACATCAACCGATGATACATTAGCCATCACACATGGATCATTAGGGATTAAATCAAGAGGGAGGGAAAAAAAGTTTAAAGTTAGAGACTCCAAAAGGTGAATCCAAAGGGTCCAAAGGTCTGTCACTGTAAATCTGGATTAAGAATCCCGATGAAAATAACAATATTTCTTCCTCTTAGTTATTTTTTAATTCTTGAAAGATAAACCTAGTCGCTCACACTCCGCGGTGGTGCAGCTCTGCCTCCGCGCTTCTCACCGCGCCTCCGGTTTTATTATGAGCCGACAGAGCGCCGTCAAGCCACACACAACACGATGCACGACGTCCGGCAGCGACCTAAAAAATAAAAGCCTCACCGACAAACATACAGCATTTCACTCACATTACCTTCTGTAAGCACAAACCGCTGACCACTGAGCACCCTGGGGTTCAATGCCTTGCTCAGGGGCACCTAGGCAGCATTTCTCTGACAATAAAGATGTCAGATTAAAGATTCAGGTTCAGATTAAAGATAAAAATCACTGTATCACAAAATGAAAACAAAAAGTTCTTACAGTTTTGTTCTTCTGCACAAACTGTATCACCTTTAACAGAAATGTGTAACTAATTACTAGCTTACTTACATTTCAGTAACAGCATTTCTGTCAATTTGTGATTTGTGATTAATTTTGTTAACCACTATTGCTTTTAAACTGAAGGTGAATTACCCAAGAGCTGTATAAGGTGTCATCGTCTCATGCTGAGACAATTTAGATGACAAATTTCCTCTCTCTGTGTGAAACAGGGTTGAAACTATTCTCTAATTTCATTTTCCTGAGGACAAGGATGACAAGCGCAATGACCACGAGTTCAATCCCCATATTTGGACGGATACACAGAGGAGAGGAGGCGGCTGAAGAGTAAGAGAGGATTTAACTATGAATGTTGGAGGTGTAATGAAATAAAAAATAAATAAATACATAACATAAAGTCTGACAAATTCCTCACCGTTCCCGGGGAATAATAAGAAATTAATAAGAAATGAGATATCGCTTTTAAAAGGCGCAATGAGTGATAAATTTGATTTTCTGAGGAACAAGCCCAACACTGTTTGTACATTTCTAACCTTGTACACTCCCATTTATTTTATTTTATTTTATTTTATTTTAGTTTAGTTTAGTTTAGTTTAGTTTAGTTTAGTTTAGTTTAGTTTAGTTTAGTTTAGTTTAGTTTGTTTTATTTTGAAGGCAAAAATCACCCAGCTCCTAGTCTTGTCCTGGTTATTTGTAGCTGACTTGACTGCACTGAGCACCATCAGCTGGAGGCAGCCTGGAGGATGATGGAGGGGTGAGGTCAGCTCTTAGGGGATGCACTCAGTCACAGTGGTTCCCAAACTGGGGCACAGGGCCTCCCAGGGGTCCTCGAGGATGTTCCAGAGGGTCCACATGTAATGAAGAATAACTAAACTTCACTTTAATTTCATTCCCTAGAAGTTATCACTACAGGTGAGAGGGCAGGGGAAGTATAATCTGACGAGATGTTTTTTCTCTCCTCACTGTTATCATCCCACTTGCAGGAAAAGTTGCACATATATGGGAGCACTAAGACAAAACCGTCATCACATACGGGTCTGTGGGCTACAGCGTATCTACATGGCGGTGTCTGAGATGAAACAAGTTTGGCAACCCCTTGTTCATCATCACGTGCAAGCACATAACTAGAGAGGAATATAAAACCAAGGGTTACACACACACACCTTCAGGTAGTGTCAGAGTCAAGCAAATGGCATCTGGAGGGGACGGACACAGGAAATGAAACAAGCCTCAGGGAAACGCACACACTCAAGCACGCATACACACACACACACACACACACACACACACACACACACACACACAAACTATTAAAAACCCAGACATGATACTATATAAATAGGAAAAAAATTACTACATCCACATGCACAGTAATACTGAGTTGTCTAAGTAACATGATGACAATATACTTAACATGAAAAATGATTTCAGTCTGGCTTTGCTTTGCCCTAATTTTTCCTTCCGCTCAGTAGTAGCCTGTGTCTGTTTTGCAGATCTAACACCAGTTTGCAGAGGAAGAGATGCAGAAAACTGTACTCAAGTGGCAGTAAAAGTTCATTGTCTAGGACTGCATTCAAATAGCACCTCAACTAAAACTTGGCTATACAAGGTGCTTGACTGAATGAGCATCATTGTTTGAAAAGTGTCCCGCTCCCAGCCGCAGGCCTGACTCATCTGTTGTGCTCGAAACTAACCTCAGTCTGGCTGGCAGGTGTCATCACCAATGTGAAAATCTTTTTTTTCCCCCCTATATCTGCCATGTTTTATTTATTTAGTTTATAGTTAGTTTATTTGTTTATTTGACAGCGACAGGGCAAGTCATGTCAAGTTTATTTATGTAGCACATTTCATGCAACAGGCGTGGACTCAATGTGCAAGCCGCATACTAATAACATTTCTGAAAACATGCCAGAGTTTTCCAGAGAGGCTTCATTTGTATCTATAGTCCCCGGGCATGCAAATAGTTAAAAGCACAATTGATGTTGAACATGCAGCCAGCAATAAAAAACAGTGGAAATATGCAGAGACAGACAATGCCAGCACGACATGGAAACAAGGAGAACAACACTTGAATTCCAACACAGATACGGTGAAAACGTGATGCGTGGCCGGGCGCAGTGTGAACATACTGTGCAGAACAGAAGCAGCACTACAAGCGAAACGATGACAAATAATCAACTGGCAAAACATAGCAACCTAGGGTGAGACAAAGCACAGCAACACCAGTGTTCACAAGCTTAATTACTAATCAACCAGCCGCTTAATGTTGTGGGACAGGAATGGAAGATGGCACAGTTTCTCGTGTGTTATTGTAGGTTGTTTGTATCCTGAGAGGCTCTGACAGGAAAAACAGCTTGGCCAATTTGACATTCTTCTCTAGGGGTAGGACAATCTCCTCAGGTGGTGGCTCTATAGCTCGGCTGCTTTAATATTATGTAAGTATGTGGAGTGGCTTAGAGAGCCATGTAATTTCAAAATCATAAAAATGAGACAGTCTGCTGTACTTAGCCATGTTTTTCCAGCTTAGGAAGTTGTGCTTTTGTGTTTTTTACTGTAAGAAACTTGTCATTGCATCAGTCACACACTCATTTTTTTAAGAACTCAGCTGCTTCAATTTATTTTTTAAGAACTCAGTGGCTTCATGTTCTTCAAGACTGAAATTCAATACTGTCCTTAGTGGTACACCATGATGTCCCTAAGAAACTGAGAGAAATAGGCTCCGGAAAAGTTCTAGCAAGTTCTATGAGCCTATAAGTGGCCCCCAAAAAATTAGGGGAAAAAAAAAATCTCTCCTTTTGAAATTCCTAAAGTACACTCTCACAAAGGAAATTTATCACAGGGGCTTCTTTCACTGGAGGCTCAATGCAGACTCAACGCTGGCTATGCATACAATCTCTCGTGGTTCAGTGCCCACTTTACACTTCTAACATGTGCTTTGCATTTGTGGCTTGGAGCCTGCACGTCAGCTGAAGTGTGTGGCTTGTCAGCAACTTTCCAGCTGGCCTAACGTGAATATCACTGCCTTTGTTATGAGAGCAATTCAAGATTATATTAATAACAATTTGTAATTGTATACACCACTTAAACATGTTACAAATCCTTTACCTGAGCGTCTCCCAGGTTACAACTGATTACTTTAGTTTCAAAGTCAGTAATTATTTCGGGACCGGTAAGTTCGCTGATGGAAATGTGTAGATCCTGTCATCTGTTTGATTTATTTTTTTTTCAGCAAGGGCCTCACTCTGGAGCCCAATGTATTTGGACAGAAAACACTCATAACGGCATAATGGGGTTTGGAGCAAAGTGCCGGTTGGGTGGTAGAGGAATGTCCATCAGGAGTTACCTTGTACATCATGGGAATGCAAGGCCCGGGATTACAAACCTCATTCCACATAGATCCATAGGGAAATTAATCTTGACAAAACAGTCCTTATGGGGCCAGCGAGGCCCTCCTCGTCTCCTCCTTTGCTCATTGTTTGACTCACTGAAGTGATTTGTTTAAACCTTTGGTAGTTTGACTAACAGCGTTCCACAGTGAGCTCCTAAACTGGTTCAGAAGGAAAGGTCACACAGCAGATTTAGATTGAGACATTTATTTTCCATTGCAATACCTGTTAAAACCTTTGCTGAGACAATGGGTGGTCAGTGTCTACCCATGGGTCATGGTGGTTGTTAAAGGACTTAATGCTGGTGGAAAAAAAAACACCAGCCAGCCACCACCAGTTTTTATTTCCAATAATTTATCTCCTAAGGTTATCATAGTGATGGATGTATGAGCCTCACCCTTGGTCTTTTGCAAAATACAATTTTATCTGTGTGTGGTTCTCATGGATGTCATATTTCTAATATTTGTCATGCTTCTCGTCACTTCATGGTTCACAGAGGAAGAACTGAACAGCCAAGCACAGCCCACTGAATTTGGCCTTTTATGAAGTGTCATTCTCGAGGTAAAGCAGAAAGCTGATGTTGTCAGAGGAAAGCAGACGTTTATCAAAGGTTGCCCACTTTGCAGAAACTGCAATGCTCACATTACCATCAAAAACAATTATTTTTCAAACCCAGTTTCTGTAAAAAGTTTAATGTCATGGTAACAAGGTTGGGGTTGTGGTTGTGGTGAGTTACTAAGTAACAAGTTGCAGTAATCATATATACATATTTTATTTTATTTTATTCTTTTTATGTGAAGCACTTTGAGCTGCATTCTGTATGAAAGGTTCTATACAAATAAAATGTATTATTATTACTTTGTTGCGGTATAAAGTTATTTTTTAGTTCGTTTTTAAAAACATCACATCACATTTATTTAAATTCATGAAATTTAAAGGAAAGTTTAGCTTACTGATGTCATTGTGGATGTTGTTGGTAAACTGAAAGAACATGTGACATGTAAGCTATTGTGTCAGTGTCAGCCATACTGCTGTGCTGCTCTTCCTGGCACCTGGGAGGTATTTCAAGGAACGTATGACAAAGGAAAAGACAGCTGGTCACAGCGATAGCCACTGGTGCCAGACTCTGGTGCCACTAAGACTGATGTGAATGGCACAGACAGGGAAAATCCAACTTATAAACCACTATACCTCGGCTGTTTGAATTATGAAAGGTCAGAGATTCAACTTTGTTTGACAAATAATTATCCAAAATACATAATGTCTGTCACTGATGGGTAAGAGAGAGCCTGGTTCATGTCAAGGATGGATGTCAAGCAATGCTTTATGTAGCTGCTGGATGAACTCCTAATGTTTTGGACTAATCACAGGGACAATAAATGTGCACACTGGACAAAAACCAGCATGCCGTATTATGTGTTTTGTTATATAGTAGAATCTAAATCCTGTTAAA
>OMLB01019136.1:0-15548 GCA_900302555.1 Myripristis jacobus
GTCGGACCACAAATGACAAATGTTCTTTTCTTTCCAAGCTGTTTTTGTTGATTAAACACGGGGGGAGTCCCGGAGGCTGCCATCATCCACTGTCTCACTAAAGAAAGGATTTAAAACCAAGACCAAACTCGCACTAACTAATTTATGTAGAAGCAGATTTTTTTTTCCACTGCAGTGATCATTTTGCAGCCCCCAGGTTGACAGCCACTGTGCGAAGTTGTCACATTAGCAGCCGAGTCATTAGACGCTGGCTGTTACAGCTCCCTGGGTCGCGCGGCATCACATTTACACCGCTCCTCAAAATGGCTGCCGTCCAAAAACCCTCGTCTCTGCATCGCGCCTTCAAAAATCACCCCTGGTCCGTTTCGCACAAGCCCATCAAGGTCCTTCACTGGGCCTAATTACCGCAAACGGAGGGTTCTCTGTGAGAAACAGAAGAGGATCAGGAGCAGGGCGGGGCCGGGGCCGGGGCCGAGGCCGAGGCCGCTGCTCAGTGTTTTACGGGACAAAAGCAAACGGCGCCGGGCGAGCCGAGGGGGAGAGGGACGACCTGTCGGAGCAGAATGACGACAAAGACACCGCCGGGCCAAAACCAGCCCTGCAGGGTGCCCCGCTCACACACAGTTAAATGCCCAATTATCATCACTGTCTGGTGAAAACCTCGTATCGTCCCAAGTCTGATTAACAGGATCTGAGAAATGCAGCTTTGTTTTTGGCTTGATGAGGTCGGAGAACCATCTCACCACATACGGGAGCAGGTGGTCCATCAACTGAGCTGAAGCAATAAATGCAACCAAACTGGCAATTACAAGTCCTCATGTGACACAAAATCAGCCCTTTATGTAAATGTAAGACAAAACTTCCAGACTCCTCCATCACTGAGGCTACATCCACACAGAGGCGTTATTTTTCCTTTTTCTTTTTAAAAAACAAAACTTTTTCCACTTTGTTTCGAACCTCCATCCTCCTGAAAACGACCTAAAAAACGCAAATATTAGAAAATCTCTCCATGGTGAAAAAAAGCAGTTTTCCTTTTGTAATGTGAACAGTGAAAATGAAATAATTTGATAACGCTGATGTCTTTGCACTCAGAGCCACTTGGATCATGCAGTTATGATCCACATCTTTTCCCTGCAGTTTTGGAGGCTGTTCAGACATTTCAAGCAACATTTTTTTTTTTTTAACGTGTAGCTAACTCTGCAATGTCAACACACCGCTGCAGTCACTCCTCAGCTCCTCTGCACATGCTCACACTGCAGACGGACGCGTTCTTGCATTCTCAAGTTTTAAGACATACTTTTGAAAAGGCTCAGGTTCAAGTTCATTTAAAGGCCAATATCACTGTTTGCAGTCTCATAGGACAGAGGATGAAGTTGCAACACAACAAAAAGTGAATATTCTGTTTGATGAATAACTAGTTTGTGATTTTTACACTGGAAAAAATCCATGATATTCAATGACTCTTCCCAAGAATTTATTAAATTCCCTAACCTATGCTGTCTGGAGACTTTTAAAAATTCGAAGACTTTCTGGAGGTGCACTGATCTGTGGGAATCCTGTGTGCATTCACAGAAAAACACAGAGGTTTAATAGGCACATTAATAACCCAGACACCGACACCTGATCCCTGCCTGCATGAGCACTCGTACAAACACACACACACACACACATCAGCTAATAAGCACATGCTCACACATAATAACAGGCAGACAGTGAGTCAGTGCACACAGGTACACACACACACACACACACACACACAAACAGAGAAGGAGCTTACCCATATATCAGCCTTAGTGGTGATGGCTTTCCCTGCGTACAAGTTAATCATCTCCGGCGCGCGATATGACAGGGTCGTGTACCTGCGAGTCACAGCAACAGGAAGTAGTCAGCCGTGGGTCAACGTTCAAATCACTAAACACACTTTCATACGATGCCGCTTGTGTGTGTGTGTGTGTGTGTGTGTATCTGCCTTCCTAGCCTCCCATGCACAGAAAGAATTGACCAAAACACGAGTGAGGTCTGTCTCATCTACCAGCCGCTGCAACAGAACACCGACAGTTTTATTATCAGAGCGGAGCACAAGTGAAACTGGCCGGTTGGCTTGAATTCTTGCTGTTTTCTTATCCCAGGACGATGAGAGCAGAGAGAGTACGAGCTGTGGAGATGAGTCGAGTCGGTGTGGCTGGTTCACCAGAGGCCAGAGATCCTCGGCCTGCTGGTTTCTGTGTGACCAGAGTCATGAACGGTTTATGAGCTGTCATATACTGAGGATAAGCGCCACATGCTGCAGCGTATCGCGGCCATAAATGTGGGAAGGCAAACAGGCCAGATCAGACCGGACTGCTGTGATTTAGCAGAATGTACACAGCAGCACTGCAAGCAATCATTTGTGATCATTCTGATGGATATTTTGCATATGAACTGCTCAGGGTTCCCACTCTGTTAAAAGTAAAATTCTTCAACTTTTCCATGACGTCCCCGGACTGAAATGTTGACTTATTTTTTTCCCTCCATTTCATTTTCCAAGCTGCTTATCCTAATTAGGGTTTCAGGGAAATGTTGAATTTGCATGAGCTATCTATACTTAAACATGACGGTTTTTTTCCTTGACTGACATTCTGAACACACATTCAAAGAGGTCTTCTTGTTTTATTCTGAACAACATGCAATGAAAAAAAAAAGTGTTTCATAAATAAGTAGTGACTGAGGCTGACAAAATTCTGAGATATTCCAAGAATTTTTCAAAAATCAAAGACTTTATAAAACTCATAAAAATCATTTTATGGCACAAAAATCAGATGCCTGCAGTTTCTTTTGAAGTTTGGTTTCAGCTCAGGAACACCTCGTGGAGATAACTGAGCACCTTTCCTCTGAGAATATGAAAATCATTCAGCGTGGTTCTCCGCTGTGATGCCCAACGCTGTCGCCCCGACACCGTGACCCTGACCTGACGCTCGTCTAGCGGTCACCCTGACAGGGCGTTCTGAAGTCCGACTCCTGGCTGGTGGAGGAGCTAAACTGCCAAGTGAATTTTCTTCATTTATCAGCCGCTGCAGCTTTATGAGCTAAACGTCTCCTCGGTGGACTAACACACTTACTTCTTGATCTCGTCCTCCACAGCGGTCACGCCGTCCTTATGTGGCACCAAGACCTTGTGAGTGGAGCTGCCGAAGTCACACAGCACATAATTTCCCTGGTCGTTCAGCAGGATGTTTTCAACCTGCCGGAGGAAGGGAGAGGGAAGAGGTTTTGATGTTCTTTAATGAAACATGTCACTAGGAAACAGGGAGACAAAATAAGGAAAAAGACTTTTAAAAAGTCCAACTCCCACTCACAACACATATGCCTGTGACGATCAGACAAACAAATAAAAGGAATATGCTACATCTAAGAAAAGTATAAACACAAGTTAAAAAAACACACAAGGCTACAACTCCTCTTTTGGCTCAAGCCAGTCAGGGTGGTTTTGAGATGAGGAGTGAAAACATCTGATCAGTTTTGTCAGATATATCATTTGTGGCGTGGACAAATGAACAAGCAGAAACAACATGTCGCGTGTCCCCTTTGTGCCGATCGGTGTAATTTAACACCGTAACACACTGCAGCTGTGCGACGCAGCATTTCCAGATTTCATAAAAACCCAATCAGCTGTGTCTTACTGTACGTTTTCGTTTCGCCATACTGAAAATGAGAAGTATCGCTTTCTTTGCCAGCAGCTGGTGGCTGAGCGTGTCCCAAACAAGCCAAGAAAGCACAGCGATCACTTCCCACTCCATGTGTTAAAGGGGGAGTTTGCAGTTGTTATCTGTTGTGATCTGTTTCTGTATCGATGCAGAGCCGCAGACAGCTGAGGCCATCTGTCCTCAAGACCCAAGCCAAGTCCCCGTGTTTCTTGCCTAAAGTAAAGGGGGTTAGCCCCAAAGCTAGCGACAATGAATGGGCTAGCCTAGCGTGACCTGACTCACTGAAGGTGGAGCAGCTCTTCTCATTTCAGTGACAATCGCAGCCACTTCCAAGCAGAGAGCAGAGAAGTGTGTGGCCGTTGTTACCCGGGAGAGGCCCCACCCCTGCGACGGAGATATCAGCAGTCTCCAGTTGTTGGGCGTGACGTTCAGCCGCGGGAAAATCTGACAGATCGTCCAACCGCACGTCACTCCCGCTCTCACAATGTCATGTGTGGGATTGCTGCCTGCTGTCGCATTTTGTCATAAATAAAATGAACGGGAGGCTGCTTGCTTCCAGGGCTGTGTGACATGACCTCAATCTCATACCCCCATATAGGTCATTTCATATCCTGATAATATGCATCACAATATAGCACATTTTCAGTAAATTACAAGAATAAATAGTTTATATAAAATGACCACATGAGGAGTGATCGGTAAAGTGTGACACAGTCCTACTTGATTCACTATGGGGCATAACGAAGTGGATATCATGTGTGACAAACATCCATCCATAGCTCCTTCCTGTTTTTATTATAAAGGAACAGCCAGTAAAAACAGCGGATGGCTTAACGTATACAGTCCCATATCATTCATGTACATGTACATGCATACAGCATTTACGCCCAAAACAGCAGAGCCAAACGGTGACAGCTAAAAACACCAGGAGGGACAGAGAGACTGAAACTCGTTACAGTGATGTTGCCAGCAGAGTCTCGTTAAGGCCGTTCTCTGTGCCCTGGGAAACAGCACCATCATTTCAATAACACGTCTGTCTGATAAGAGATCTCTGTTCTATTTGTTTTTAATCAAATCTGTTTCTTTTTTTGGGGGGAGGCGGGATGGAAAGCAAAGCTGGATGAGGCAGGCAGGTTGCATATGAGGCTTGCCAGGAAGGCCTGATGTTGCTGCAGGCCTTGGCTTTTGGTTAATACTTGATTTTAGGCCATATCAGTGAGACCTGCCAAGCCTGAGGAGTAAACATAAGCAAAAGAGGGGAGGAAGAGTGAATGAATCAAGGAAAGAAAGCGAACAATAATTAAATGAATGCAGGAGGATGAAAGAAAGATAGGAAGCAGGAGTTTCACAGTGACAGGCAGACAAGACAAAGAAACAGGAGCAGAGAAGTAAGAAAAGCAAAGACGTGGAAGGTGGCAGAACGCTGAGAGAGAGAAAATGAGAGACTGGGAGGGCAGAGTGACATGGAAAAGTGTGGGCAGAGGATCCAGGAGTGGACATCTGGAAACTGAGAGCCGGTCCGTCGTGCTGACAGACATGAAAAGAGAAGAGAAAGAGAAAGAGCCTTCAGACTGTCCGGTAAAAACTGAGCTAATGAAAGCAGGACGGGATGGCTCGATACTGTTGACAGCTCAGGGTTAAGAGTTTGGTTTTTTTTTTTGCACTCTTGCTTCCCCTGGCGATGCGTGACTGGGCCTCCCTGCGCTTTTGTGTCCCCACTTGGTTACGTAAGCCATGTAGGCCGAGCAGATAGACAGCGAACAGAGGAGAGGCCTGTGGAGCTGAAGGCAGCGCTCTGTTTAGAGGCTCGTCCAACTGGACGCAGGACAGCGCCGAGCACGATTCAAAATGAGGTGAAGGTAGCCAGAGGATTTTGAGATGCAATAGCTACTGTGGCCTACTGTGACCAAAAGTTTGTTTGCTGCCCTGATTATAAAGGGAGAGAAACAGGAGGAGGAGGAGGAGAGAGACAGAGAGACGAGGTGGATGAGCAAAGGAGGAGGAGGAGGGGGAGGAAACAGAAAAACAGGCTGGGAAAGGAAGTGCGGGAGCATGACAGGAGGGAAGGAGTTGGATCGAGCAGGAAAGGGGAACTGAAATGGTCATCGGGAGTTTTTCTTTTGCTGACCGAGCACAGAAACGTTTCCTCTGAGCTGACAGTAAATCACTGTTTGCTAGAAAACTGAAAGTTCCTCCTTTTTTGATTTAGGTCACACCTTTAGAGCTCAGTGCTCGTGATGTTTCTGCCCTGCACTTTTCAACAGATCACCTGTCAGTCCGTTTCTTGCTTGTCCATTTATGGTTTGGTGCTGCAGCAATAAATATGTCATTTTATGAGGCTACGTTTATCAAGGAGAGAGTAAAGTCAGGGTTAAGGACAGGCCATAACGCTAACTTCAAGAACGACAGTCCTTGCAGATCTCCACTGCTCATGCTAACTGTCTGTTTCTTCTTGTATTTATTTATTTCAAACCTGCATATCATGCAAATCTAGACTTTAACAGGCTGCACACTTGAAAGTCAATGCGTCAAAGCATCTCTATAATAATAAATAATAAACTTTATTTGAGAAACATCTTTCAAAACAAGGTTAACAAGGTGCTTTACATGAGCATTTTGGAATAAAAAACCTTTCAGGACTAAAACAAAAGCTGAAAACAGTGGAATAAAGGGGACAAGACAGTGGGAGAAGAGTAAAACAGTAAGACAAACAAAACCAAATAATTAGAAAACAAAAAAACAGAGACAGACCCCCTCAGGTAACTAAGTTTCTTTGAGTTGAACAGTGTTTTTTAGTATTTAATCATTTACTCATTTTCATGTTTTTTTTTAAGTTATAAAAGCTTCATTTGACCAGAAATACCAGCGTGCTGTCTCATTATTCTAATCTCATTATTCTGACAAAGCTACACCGTAGCAATGCATTCTGGGTTGGCAATTAAAACTGGCCGGCAATCAAAATATTAATGCAGCTGTCTTGGTGAATTTTATCGATTTAAATGCTCAAAAAATATGTTTGTATGACTCAGTTGCATTTGATTGTGACTGCTTTTATTATTACCGAGGTGGTTTATCAACACTGAAACTTGTGCAAATGCCTTTTCGGACTGTCAGAACGTCTATGGGGAATAAAAATAATTAAACATATAAATAAATTACTGAATACTGAACGGGCCAATCTGATTACATGGAGGGAATTCTGAGTTGGGTTCAGCCCTGGACTGTAATGAAGTGGATGTAGGTCGGATCACTTCTGTGTTTTATAAATCAGAGACATTTATTTATACAAACATGTGGCTGGTTATTAGGTTAAATCACATTAGGCCTCAGAGTGCAGCACAGTGAGTCAGTGGGTCCAGTGTTTTCCCCGTGGACACTGACAGGAGACACGGTTATTGATGAACACACTGACTCGGGTCAAACCTCTGACCTTTTGGTGAAGCGTCAGACTTTCTCTCTGCCCTGCTGAACATAAACACAGGTTGTTTACAGTCTCAGATAGCATGAGAGTACTTTCATTGTACATATCATGTGGTTTCTTCTGACTGCAGTAGCTGAAAAGGGTCTAAAATGCAGCTAGAACATGCTCTCCTTCTTTCTCTCTCTCTCTGTAAACACTTAAGACGCAAACAACCCTGATATTTAATTTGCTATTTTCACATTTTGTTCAGTCTGTGCAGGTCTGCTGCATGTCTCGTCTTGATGTCTTTTGGTTTCTGTTGTTATCCAGCCAACATCTCATTTGGGGAGAGAGGTGTGTTTACAGGCCGCTTAAGATTTCCCCTGTCTTGCCTGCAAAATTTCTTTTTGTTCTCTCCATTTTAGTTATTTATTTATTTTCCATCCATTTTTTTTAAGCTTTTGTGTGTGTCAGCAAAGTACACATTGGACACGAAGGAGGCGATGTTATGTCAGATTCAATTAACAAGTCAAATCAGGGGAAAAGTCACACGCCGGCAAAACTGATATAATTTAAGCGTATTATCTGGCCGATATCTGAATTTGATAATCGTGTCCGACTCTGTTCCCCAGTGTGAAAAAGAGGAAGTAAAGGCAGGCCAGCATGAAGGAGATGTAAAGGAGAGGGAGGAAGTGTAAAGAGGAAGGGGATGGAGAGGTGAAAAGAGGAGGAAGATTAGGATCAGAGAAGTGGCAAGAAGACAATGGAGAGGGAAAAGAGGGAGGAAGACGAGATGCAAAAATACAAAAGGGAGGGAAACGTGTAGAAAAAAATAATTACAGTGTTAAGATGTTTAGTGCTTTTTAAAGACCTTAAAAATAGACAACTTGAAGCTTTGAGACTTTTAAAAGGACTTGCAGATACTCAGGCGAGTCCTCGAGGCGGGTGGGACGGAGAGATGAGGTGAGAGAGGGAGGGGGAAGGAAAAGAAAGGAAGAAGGGAAGGTCTTCCTCACCTTCAGGTCTCGGTGGATGACGGGGGTCTTGCACTGGTGCAGGCGGGCGACGGCCTCGCAGGTGTCGCAGAAGATGTGGAGGACTTCGGCCTCGCTGAAGCCCACATTCAGCCGCTGGTTCATCTGCTTCACCACCTGACCCGCTGTGGGGAGGGCAGGGGGACGGCTTTAGGAGTCAGTACTGACCAATCTGTGAGTTTCACTTCAGGGTGGGAAACAGCTGACAGCCACTGTGTTTGGTGCTGTGCATAAATCAGCATTCACTACCATTCCCACATATGCCAACATTCAGCCTGGTGATAATATTATATACTGACAACAAGCTGCTGATGTGTGGAAAACAGAGGGAGGCCGTACCTTTACAGTACTCCATGAGGATGAGGACTTCCCACACACTGTCTGAAACAGCATTGATGGTGGAGTCCAGATAACCTACGATGTTTTTATGACCTGACAGCTCCTTCTGCAGAAAGGGAAAAAAAAATAATACAGGTGAGCTCAGGACAGCAAGATAGTGAAACACCCAGGAGGAACTGAGGGGAGAGACAGGGAAGCCCCGCTACACAAAGAGCTGTAAATAAGTTATCTGAGAAAAGTGCACAAAAAAAGACAAAACATGAAGCAGCCGACACAGAAAGGGGCCACTGAAGAGCATGTGTGTGTTTGCACAAACACAATCTGTGAATCATATCTGTGTGAACTCATGTGTATGCAAGTGATAATGTACGTTGTTTATCCTCATGAGACGTGTCTTTGTGCATTCTCTCCACCTGACGTCTCCACCAAACACAGGTTGTGTTTACACCAAGCATGTCAGGGCTGATTTATCTGATCTCCAGGACATTTATTCCATTAGTTTAGCTGCCAGTGAGTCGGTCACGTTCACAGAAAAGTTCAATACTAGAATCTGTGTTCCTCACCCTTTAACTCCACCACGGCCAAAGATCTTGAACTTGGCAGGATGAGGACGCTAAAATGTTAACAAGTCCTAGTTTGCTTGTTGGCTGTGTGGCTTTGATTCAGACCAAAGAAAGAGAGACGCAACTGTATCCTCACAGCTAATGGGTACCCTGTCAAACAAATGTCATACGACTCATTTACTGTCGTTTTGACCTAATTTTGAACATTTTGAAAAACATAGGACACTTGTACCACTACAACCACCTGAGAACTATAACAACGCAGATACACGTCATCAACTGTCGTGCAGCACTGACTGGCTGACCGGCCTACAAGTACGGAGGGTTCTCCATTTCCATGACTAGGCAAACTAAGTTTTTTGTATTTTGGTGTTGTTATTGTATGGATGAATGGTTCTGAGGAGAGGCTGGTGGAGGAGGTCAAGCCCTGACGTCCACATGGTCCAACTATTTACTCAACATAGCTGCAGCCACATGGGCCACATTTACGCATTTACCCGTGTGGACCCAATGCCATTTTCTGATGGCTCTGTTGTCACACAAATTGCAGTTTGGGGTTTCGACTCCTAGGCAATGATCGCCAAAGCCGTTGGTGTTAATGCCAATGCTATGAAACATCATGCGACATTTTGTCTTATGAAGTATAAATCTGAATATTCAGAGTATACTGAGGAAAAAAAGATCCAAGCAAGCATCTGAATTCAGTCCAGCCCAATCTGTGCCATGTGGCAGAGACAATGCTCTTTGTATTCTTCAATGTCCTTAGGCCACTCTGATCCTTTCTCTGTGCTCTAATCTCATTTAAATTGTTTGATTGATTGGATTAAAGCATTTAAAGAGCCTCGGCTTGTCCTGGTGGGTCATGAAATGCCAGCATGATCAGAGAGGCTGCTGTGTTGTGGAAACTGACACACCTAGGGCAAAGTCACAACAGGCCAGAACTGTGTCAGTGTTTCAGGTCAGATGTGTGCGTGTGTGTGTGTGTGTGTGTGTGTGTGTGGGCGAGTGTTACACATTGTTCCAGTCGATCAGGCAGTGAAAACACACATACATGCACACACAAACCGAGCCAAACAGCTCAGAGTGAGCTGCTCAGTAACACACCGGGGTCAGAAGTTCACCACAAGACATCTGTTGTTGTCCAAGTTAAGTCCACTGCTGCTAAGTTAACAGAGTGAGGACAACACTTAAAGTGAGAGTATTTAATTTTTAACATGACATAAAACTACGTTATTAACCTGATACCATCATGTGAGAGTTTTTGTGTGAAACAGGGGAAGTATTTTTCACTGGATCAGGTGAATAAACACAACGTCAACCAGCCCACAGCGAAAGGCGGACAAAAGCAGGGTTTTTTTTGTCCTTGCCAGACTGGAAACACCGAAAAACAGGGCAGGTTAGGAAGATGGAACAAGGTCAGTTGAGGTGACTGACCCTTTAATGCCTCTTTTTTTTTTTAAAATAAGGGCTTGTGTTTGACTGAAAAACAGGAATGAGAATGACGTTGAAATTGTGTAAAAGGAGCACAATGTCGTAAAATGCAGGAAAGACACTGATATATTAGAATTAAATATAGTTAAATTCAGCATTTTCAGCAGCTCTCCCAAATATTATGAAGCAAGCTATTACAGTTACTATTTAGATGCATGTATGCAGCTAGTGAGCGACCTGGAAAATATTACAATAAAGAGAGGAGTCAGAAAACAGAATTATAAATCAAGCTTATTTCTTACTCAGTTTCTAAATTCTGCAGGCTCCCTAGAGGCTATTATGATGTTTAAAAACACTGTTCATTGTAATTATGGAAAAGCAGGTAATAAAAGCAGGTCATCTGGGTTGGAGGATGGCCTAAAGTTTTCAAAAACAAACAAACAAAAAACATATGCCAATGATTTTTGCTGTTTTTTGACAACAGCTCTTTAAACTGTCAGTGAAATTAGTAAAAAGCCCCTGTCTCTGATTAAAACCTGATGCGACCAAACTCTGAATGTCAGATGAGATCCGACATGATGGCGCTGCTGCTCTCACCATGATAGTGATCTCCCTCTTGTAGATGTTCAGGTCCGGGACGTTGTTGACGTACATCCTCTTGAGAGCACAGCGCACGCCGCTGTGTGTGCGAGCCAGGAAAACCACAGAAAAGCCTCCTGGAAAAACAGAAGATGAAAAGTCAGTGTTACATCAGCACACTTACACGCATATTTACGCCAATACTGCATTACAAGCTCCTGTTTTTTTCCACCGCGCCGTCTTACTACTGAGTAAGATGGGAAATCAGATCCTGCCAGCGGCCAAATTATGATTTCATTTTGGCTCTGGTTGAAAATTTTATCACATCCACCTGCCACTGCCAGGTAGCCAGCCATCACTCTGTGGTCCTATTATGTTCTAAAGGTTCAACTTGGCTTGTAAAATGGGCAAAACAGATGACACATTTTGGAAACAAGCAGCCACCGTGGCAAAGTCGTGCCAGTCACACTTTGGAGCTGAAGCCTATCTGACGACATTCAGTGGCAGCGTTTAAAGAAGTTAGGCCTTTACTGCAGACGAGGAAATTCTGACCAAGTTACACAAGAGCATTAGCATGTTGTAAACTTCTAACTTGACTGGAAAATTTTTTAAAATGATTTCATCCTTAATTCCGCTCACTGATGGAGCAGAAGTGCAGCAGCCTTTGAGCATGAGATAAATTTAAAAAAAACAATGTTTTTTTTTTTGCTTTAAGTTGCGCATAAGTGTCATAACATAGTTTGTCTGTTACACAGGCTGGTAAAGCAAATATTCTGATTGTTCAGGCTGTCCCCCCTTTTTTACCTACAGTAAAATGCAGAAAAACTGCAACGCCGTAAAGAAAATGTGCAATTGAATGCATTTATTTTAAGCCCAAATATTATAAAAACTTAAAAAGATTATTTTTGTGCATTTCTGCTTTTTTTTTTTGATAGCTACAGTAGAGAGAGACAGGAAAGGCAGGGGAGAGAGAGGAGATAACATGCAGCAAATGGCCCAGGCTCGGATTGGGACCCAGGACACTGCGATCAGGACTCAGCCTCTACAAGTGGTACACACTCTAACCACGTGAGCTACCGAGGCGCCCCAAACACTTTAACCATGACAAATTCTTTCCAGAGTTATTCAAATATGTTGAAATCATACCGCACCTCTTCAAATTTCACTGCATCTGCTTGTTTAGCTCTAACATCACAGGTATTGCACTGCATGTAGTGAAAAATCGAGTCTCCTTCAGGGTCAAATTGAAAACACAAATTGTCTCGTATCTCCTGTATAAATCAAGCAGTAATCTCCCACTGGCCGTGACTACCTGCAGTAACTTTTCAAACTTGCATTTTACCCTGTCCCAGCTCTGTCAGCACTAAGACTGTACAACCCAAAGTGAAGCCATATTTTGACTTGAAGCGTGATGGAGTGGTGTGTAGTTCCAAGCACACTTGTGAAAGAGGCATTCCTTGGTTGTACAGTTAAATTATTGATATCTTGGTGACTGAAAAATTGTCTTGTAATAAAAAAATTAAATTAAATTTTTAAAAAAAACTGATGTGGAGGAAATGCTGCAGTATTACAATCAGCACACAGCTCACACAGCTCAGAATCATGATTTTGCACTTAATCAATTTTTTTCTCCTATCCTACTGGAGATCAGTGAGGAGGGCTTGTTACCAGAGGGTTGCTGGTTTGAATCCCAGTTTGCATACTAATCAAAGTGCAAAAAACCCAGAGCTCTTTTTTGGAATATCGTTTTTTGGGAATTCCCACTTTGTTTGATAGCGAAAGTCGAGCGAGATAGGAATGGCAGGCCAGAGAGAGGGATGACATGCACCAAGGACCCAGCCCGACACGTGGCACGCGCTCCTCTAGGCGACCCAAAACCCAGAAGTTCTTCACCAAGGTTCACTCAAGGTTTAATGGAGGTTCTCTGAGATGTGTAATGCTAACAGCAGCCAACTGGTGTAATTTCATAAACAAGTAGGCTAAGCTCATTTAGCCTGCGCTGGCATCACTCCCATCACGCCTAATCCTGCGGTGAAAGAAGCTGCACACCAGCTTTATAAAATCTGCCAAGTTCTGTTAAATCTGATACACGAAGCTCGCTCTGCAGTGTGAGTGGACTCTTAATGGAAAACTGGATTTCTGGTATATAGGAACAGAGGGTGTTGACAGCAGCAGGGACAGAGGGAGTTTGGCTCGGGTGCCAGTGGCTGTTCTCACTGTCCCATGTGTCTCTCTGGGTGAATGGACACTAGCGCTCTGACGGGACAGGGCCCGGTCTCATTAGGAGGAGCTCACTGAGTCATTGAGTGGTAGGCATCAAAGTCCCTGGGTCGGGAGGATAAAGAAAAGATCCACAATGGTATGCTTGTTGCCCAACAAGTTCCCTTAGGTCAGCTGAAAAAAGAGCATGGATTTGGATTGGGGATGAGCAGAGGGGGAGGGGACTGAAAGAAACAAGCAGGCAACAAAGGTTTTCATTGAAGAGTGCATTAATATTAAGGCCAAACAGGTTTGTGTGTGGTTTGATAACACTGTGAAACTAACACTTCAACAGTAAGAGTGTGTGTTAAGCCGGCTCTGCCTGTGTCTTGCTATGAGGACATTAAATATAAAAGATAGCAGGCCTGCAAGTGAGGCAGAGCGTGCATAAACAAACTGAGGCGAGGTGTTTTGTTGTGTGTAGTCACAACAGTGAAAGTTACTGTAGCAGATATATCAGATTAGACGCTGGGACCTGATGCTGCTCTGCAGCTAGCTAATGAGATAAAAGACAACCTGCTCCACACAGATTTGCACCAGATGTTAACGAGAGGAGGAGCACAAAGTGAAGGTGGGAAATTACAACCACCAAAAAAACACTGGTAAATTTTAACTGGGACTGATAAATTCTCCACTGACTGCTTTGGCAGGTACCTGGCCATATCAATGAGGCTCAGTTTTCATCTTCAAAATATGTTACTGGGAAAAGACACAAAGATCTGGCTTTTATAATCCAGCAGCGACTGTGCCTGGGGCATAAAAAATGTCAGTTCCCTGCCCTGCACATAATGCTGGTTGGGTAACCTACGCAGTCCATATTACATTAGGTCAGCAGCGATCAATGCATTACATAGCTGAGCATCGCTCCACATTCACAGCCACCTCAGAGCACGGGAGTTGATTTTTTTAAATCAGTTTAGGAAAAGCAAGTTCACTGAGACGCAGCAGCATCAAAAGACACTTGGGTCGCTAATCTTCCATGACCCTATTTCACTTCTATGTCACATAAACATTGCTGTGCATCATGGGATTGACTGGGGGGTAAGTAGGTTAAACATAGGGGCTAAACTCAGAAGTTGGCCAGTGAAATGCCAAGGGAAAGGAAAAAAGACAGAAAACGGACAGCAACTTGACAGTATATGCAGTTTACATTTTGAAGGTGCATCAGCACTTACAACAAAAATACAAAAACTATATTTCCTTGAACAAAAGAATGGCCTGACATTGTAAAATATACAATTATGGGTATATATTACTCACTAGGATGATCAATTGAAAAATATAAGTCTTGAAAGAGCTAGCTAGCCATCTATGGTACCAGTGTTTACTTAACATCCAGTCGCTTTTCTGCTCTAGCTCTGTGATAATGCAGAGACTTGAGGGCAATATCCACTTCAGTTGCTCACTTTAGTTGTTTAGTTGCTCACTTTCGAAACCCTTTCTACATTTAGCCGTTAGTTTGTCATAAAAACTTGTTCCCTCAGAAACAACACCTTAACAGCCATTCCTAACTGCTATTAAACTACTAGCATTTGGTTATCATTATCATTATCAGTTAATGTTACTATTCTGAATTTATCGTTACCCCCCTCTTAATCCCAGACTGCAACGTGCTGTTTGTGTTTTGACGTAAAAGTGAAACAAGGCAATTAGGACTGCTACTGCTGGCAAAGACTTCAGGTTTAGTGGCAAATAATTAAAACTGTACAAGAGAGAAGATAAGAAATACATATTGTGGGTGAGACAATAAAACAAACAGCTAATACAAACCCTGAGAGACCAAGAGAAAAGAGAAAAAAACAACACAAGGAAAGAGAAACCCAATCAAAACTACACAGAAACACAAACAAAACACATAGAGGGCAACGCTGGGGACTTCTAATAATCTCTAATAGCCATGATACAGAGGAGAGAGGGAGTCATTTTTTCCCCTTCTTTGAATTTTTTTTTCTTTTTATAAGCCTGTTGGGGTTTTAACATCATTACCACCATTACAGTTTTTTTTTTCTCACATTTACATTTTAGGCATTTAGTTGCTTCCCTTACTCAAAGTGACCTACATCCTTTCCCGGGTTATTCAAGGTACACTATTTACATATGTTTATATTATCCAAATTAAATATCTCTGACAACATCAGGCCGGGGGAAATCATTGTTCTAGAGACCAGTGTGGTTTCATTACGGCAACTTTTAAAGTTTTATTAACCATTTGGTCCTCATTTTGGGGGAAACAACACCGTTTTCACATTGATATTTTTCG
>OMLB01019137.1:0-12484 GCA_900302555.1 Myripristis jacobus
GAAATGCATCATGTACAAATGTACCACAAATATTGTGTGGATGTGCTCAACAACCCATACAAATCTCTCTCTCACTTTTTAACGCAAATTTCACCTATTCTTGAAAAACAAATAGAAAAGAAAAAAGAAATAAACTAAAAATACAGACAAAAGACAGTGATGGCCAAAGCATGATCTTCCCCTTGCATTCTGGCTGCAGAAGTGTTTCTCTTTTCTGATATAATTTTTTTCCCCCAGTATAAATCCACAGGAATATGAACTGCTTATGACAAAACTGACTTTCAAACGATACGCTTGCAGGCCTTGCAGAAACCATCAATGCACTGAAACATTGGATGTGCTTTCAATCCCTCTCACTTTTGAAAGCCAGGAGCCCTCCTCTCTAGTGTTTCAGTCAGGAAAAAACAGATTACTCTATGTTAACAGACCAGGATCCACAGGTTTGTAAGAGAGGAAATAGCATGTCTTTATTTTTCCATTTGTCTTGTTCAAACATACTCAGCTCCACAGCTCCATTAAATCATTTTCATATTAAACTTGCGAGGAGCATCTGCCGTGCTGCTGCTCATGCCAGCGTCCGATTTCCGTGGCACATACTCAATCTCAATGTTGTGCTTGGTGTTACCTTTTCCTCTGCTCCAAAGGAACAGCAGTACCAGGCAAAACAGGACAACACCAAGGAAGGAGATAAAGCCCATTGTAGTAGCAATGATCAGTGTCTTTATATCAAAGGGAAAAGGGACATTGGCTCGGGTACCATTAGCACCATTTTCCGTGGGCTGGTTGGAGATGAAGGCAAAAGTCTTGTTGGGCTGGTGAGGCCAGTCAGGGGAGTAGCTATGAATGTGCAGGTGAGCAAGAGAGGTGTCATTTCCGCCTGCATTGCTGGCTATACACACATATGTACCATTGTCCTGAATCTGGGCATAGCGCACCTCAAGGGTACCATCTGGTAACACAGAGAGCCTTCCAATTGTCTTGGTGGTGATAAACTTCTTCTGTGGAGAGAGCCACATTATCACTGGGGCAGGATCCCCATCTGCTTGGCAAGCAAAATGAACAATAGCTCCCTCATCAACAAATTTCTGCTGGGCTTTGCGATCCCTGATCCTGGACTTGCGGCATGTAAAGTAGTTTGGCTGCAGAGCATCTGGGAAGTCTTTGAATTCTTTGCCTTGGACAAACTCAGGGGAGGCGCAGGTTGGCTGCTGTCTGTTGAAGTTCAATCTCCAACGTCTTCGGAAAACCCACATTAGTCGGCAGTCACAGGCCAGGGGGTTATCATACAAGGCTAGGGTTTCCAGGTTTCCCACTGAATGGAACGCAGAATCCTCTAAAGTGCTGAGAGAGTTCCCAGACACATTTAAAACCTTCAGGTAATTTAGCCCACGGAAGGAGTAGGGCTCAATCACTGCCAGCCTGCCTCCTACCAGGTGAAACTCCTGAAGTCGCAGAAGATCATGGAGCTTATTCCCCTCAATTGTATGGATAGGGTTGTATGACAGATTAAGAAAGCGTAAATAGACCAAGTGCCGCAGAGCTACATAAGGAATTGTGGTCAGATTGGCACTTGCAATGGTCAGAGAGGTGAGATTTAATCCATACAAGCAATTTGGGGTCATAGTATCCAAATATGGCCAATTGGCTATTTCCAACACTTTGAGACGATAGAGCCGTTTGAAGGAGTAATCCCTTATAACATTGATATTGAGGTGGCGCAGCCTGAGAGTGATCAGACTGTGGAGGTGGGTGAAGGCTTCTGTCGGCACGGAGGACAGGTTACACTTTTCCAGACTCAGGTGCTCAAGGCTACTTAGGCCATGAAAAGCACGGTGGGAGATGAAAACTAAGTCGTTATCACCCACCTCTAAAGACCGGAGGTTGTACAGATCCTGGAACATGTAGTCCAAAAGAATGACAATCTTGTTCTCACTTATGTCCAGCTGTGTGAGATTGCTCAGGCCTGTGAAGACACCCAGCTGGATCAACTTCAGCTTGTTGCTGCGCAGCCCCAGTGTCCGCAAACCATACAGGTTGTTGAACGCCCCAGGTTCAATGGTGGAGATGGTGTTTTCATTAAGCTCAAGGTGTTCAAGGTTAGGAAAGTTGGCAAACTCGTCTGGGTTGATGGTTCTAATGCGGTTCTTGCTGAGATCCAACAGCCGTGTCTCTGAGGGAATACCCTCAGGAACTGTCATGAGTTTCTTGCGGTGGCACATCACAGAGCGCTCTTGAACATTGCACTCACAGCGGGATGGGCAGCCTGTGGTGGAGCCAGACAGCACAGTGCCCAGCATCAGGATCAGAATGGGCTGCCAGCAAGCCACCAGGTAGCTGTGCCCATTCGCTTCCCCGGCCGCCATCTTATCAGTTACCTGGGGAGACACAGAGGCAAGACAAAACATTAGTTTAGAAAATGAAACTCACTTTTACACTTATGATATTTAAAATGTCTTGCAGAGTTTTCCCCTCCAGACATACCAAAACAGCCATTGAAATGCGCATTTTAAAAGATACAATATGCAAACCTCAAAATGTATAGGATCAAAACAAAAGGTCCATAAGCTTAGTTCTATTCCTAAGTGCACCTTATTTTCATGGTGTTGAATTATGTGCGGGCATGTGACTTTGTGACCCTTGTATAGTGGTGGCATGGTATGACATCACTGAACTATGGACTGATTTTGAAACATCCTGTGTATATGTCTTCTGTGTATATCCTTGAGGCCTTGCCCAACACTTTACTCAGGGTCACTAAGTCAGTGCCATCACCCTGAAATGATAGCCTATCAAAGAGGGGCAGCTGCAAGTAGAATTAACCACATTTTTCAGAAGGTAATCCAATTCATGCTATATCATGGACACATATGCTGAGCACATCTGCGGTGTGTTCTGTTACCATAAAGTCATTTATTTTTTCCCCCTCCCCCCAATCTTCTCCTTCTACTTCCAGCTTGAATGTGCTGTGTGAGTTAAAAAACAGTAGGGGGTGGAGCAGCAGCAGCAGCAGGAGGATGCAATCAAAGACGGATGGCGGCAAGTGTGATGTATGTGCTGTGGCTGACACTCAGCTCGGGCAATCTTTTACCATAAAATATAGACCATGCAACACCAGGGAATTGGATACAGAGAGAGAGATACAGGCTTTAGGAGCATAAAAACAAACCATATTTAATTTCAATGCCATCTGTCAGTGCCCCTCCACCCCATTTGTTAACAATATAATTGAAAATTGATGTTATCATTACAGAATTTCCAGTGTTATGTAAAGAACTACGACGGCACAACAGTTAGAAAGTTATTTATTCAATATTATATGCTGAATAAAGAGAGCATAGTTTATGCTACCATTTACAAACAATGATTTTCAAAGCTAAAAGGTGCGTGAGGTATGACAGCAAAATGCAGATGAACCTTGAAACTAATAGCTGAATTGCAAGACTTTGCATGACAAGACTTAAGTAAACCAGCCTATTTTATTATGGTGTCCATCATTTATCGTCTTGTAGCAATTAGTTCATTAGCTATGAATTAATGCTTGAATTGGCTCTTGAAAGACACATCAGACATGCATGAAAGCAAAGTTGGAATGCTGTTGACTGAGATGACTAGAAGTGATAAGAAAACACGACTCCGACAAAGTCCTCCACATCAAATTCTCACCTATCCTAAGACATGTCCCTGGAGGATTCCTGTCAATCTGTAATGACTGTTGTCTGTGTGGCCAGAATTTACATGGTGCTTTGCAGTGTAACCTGTTTTTAATTTGTCTATCAAGAACATTGCTAACAACTCATACTGGCCGTTTTCCTGCTTCACAGACATCTTGTGAAAAAGGATAAAACACACTTCTGTACTGAAGCACATGGGCCACATTACATCTGACAGATTGTGACTGTAGAGATGGGAGGGATCAATACTGTTATAGCTGACAGTTAATTATGGGGTGACATGTTACTGCGATTGTGGTCAACACTAATAACTTTTTACCAGTGAGCAACAGACAACTGGACACTAGATTCATCAGAAAAGGGGTTTATAGTGATAGTGTTTTTTCTTCTTACAATTTAATTTGATTCCACCAGAGTTCAAAGTTCAGATGGAGAATTTGACGATAACATCAGCAATCAAGTGAAACATCTTCTCAAAACAAGCAGGGATGTTTGCGTGTCCAAGATGAGAGAACTGAATCACAGCCTGCTGAGCTCTTTGTTGCCTCCAACCTTGCTTCATTGTTCTCACATTCTCATTCCTTAACCCACACTGATCAAGGCAGCGCTCAACAACGTGAGTGGTCCAAGACATGGAATGCCATGGAGCTTTGTGCAACATGTAAAGACACCTAACAAGAAGGAGGGGCCTAATCCACACCATCTCTCACCCTTTGTCATGGCTAATGCATATTGGATATCACTCACTGAGATGCTATTATGTCCAACTCCATTACCAATGACACTGAAACACAATCAAGAAAACGATCAAGTCATAATCCTTTGTTGGTAAAGCTCCATTTCTGCAACTTCAGCTGGGCATGGACTGCAGGTAGGCATCTTTGTCCTAATGAGTCCTGTCAGGTCTCTGCCTCTACAAAGGTTCAAAATCCCCATGCAGTAATCGTACTATATCTGATTATTTTCCACAGACCATTTGAAAGACACAAAGGATCATCATTCACAAGCTGTGCATAAACCTCTTGAACAAAAGTAAAAATCTGTTTTGTATATGTTCTTACTTATATTTATTCTTACTCAACAGAGCTGCCTCATACTGTGCACCAGCACAGTATGAGTCTTAAAATCATATATAACCAAACTTTAGCCAATGTAAATAGTATATCAGAACCATAAATACTTAAAAATGATTCAGACTAAATATACAATATTCAAGACTGTACATTTAATATTAATACAAAATTCATGTATTAATTATAAAAATTAATTATGAATTATTAAGTCATTTATCATCAATAAATCACCATAGGTAAATTATTAATGGGTATAAAATGTATTTTCACTGACAAAAGTATATATTGGAGTGTATATTTCCACAATGGAAACTGACACCTTTTCCTTAACTGGCAGCTGCAAAGTGAAACTATGGCAGTAGAAATTACAATGTGATGGCTGCCACGGTTTAATACATGAATGAAAATCCCTGCATATTACGATATTATGTATGCAGGCTTTATAAAGGATTCACAGCAATCTCAAAGCAGGTGTGACACGAGGGGATGCTATGGAAATTTTTTATTTTTTATTTTTATTTTTTTTTTGGCTTATACCTCTGAAATTATTATTTGGATTTCGGGATCAGTATTAGTATTTCTTTTTGTCTTCAAGGTCAAAGGGCTTTCTTTATAAGAGGAAATGGGGCATGCTATTATGATAATTGCAAATCATGGGCTGGGTGAGAAGAAAGGTGGCTGTTATGGACATTGTATGAATTTGGCGGTAACACTGTGTGCGGCTACTCTGCACACAAAGTAAAAACATTTCTGTGCAGGTATTTGTGAATGAGTCCAAGTCGTTCCAAAACCATTCTGACCGAGCTAAATGAAGGTGTGCCCATGGCTTTTCATGACAGAGCAGCCCTGGCAGTTATTGCGCATGGCTTCAGCAGCAAATATGGAGGAATACAAGTAAAGATGGGGACACATTAATATGAAAAATGCTACCCATGGTTAAACATTTACAGCTCCGTTTTGTTAATGATCTTGTGTTATCACTCCCTTGCAGGCATGTAGTCTTAATGCAATTCTTCACTCCAATCAGCGCTCCATTTGGCTCCCAGAGAAATACATTAATTGAGCCGAAGTTCTCAAAGAAATGATTGTGGTTGAAGAGAAATAAAACAACAGAGCTCATTAAATGAGGACCCACTGGTCCAAGACCAATAATGACAAGATCAATGAATGGTGAGATAGATGCATCTTTGACAGCACCCGTTGGAATTCAGCGTCACAGTGAAGCATTGCATTATGAACTGGGTGGTCCTCTACACTCATGACACATACAGTACAGGGGAAATATTGGGAAAAAGTGGTTTCTCATTGTTCTTTGCACAGTAAATTAACTAAAAACATTACAGTATGGTAGGATAAGAATAATAATACAAGAAAAGAATGCACAACTGTTTTTATAAAAGGGCAGAAAGGAAATATTTTACTGTCAAAGCACAAAATGACGAGAATATATTTCTGAGTTTGCCAGTTGCTGATCAATAACAAAGACTCCATGATTACTTCACAGGGCGCAAGGCTGTCAAAACTCATTTTACTTTGTTTTGAAGATTGCGGATGAATTACATTCCCCAGCCTGCAGGTTCTGATGTAACTATTCCCTGTGCTGTGAACTAAGCGCGGGCCTTGTGCGATCTAGGTTAGATGCAAGCAGGGGGTTAAACTAACATAAACAGCACATTAACACTGAAACAAAAACACAGAAATCATCTCTTTAAGTACGTTAGGAAGACTGCTAGCTTCCAGACGGAGCTTGTATATCCTCTACGTATGCATATCCTGTCCTGCTTAAAATGACACACAGCATTTAGCACAGACCACTACATGTAAACTGTACTCCACCACACGTTTTACCTGCAGTTTCACATAAACAATCACTCATTCCAGATATACAGAAGCACACACCCACACAGTTATATCACCTCCTGTCCAACCTGCTAGTACTCAGTGAAGACTATTGCAAACTTTTCTAATTTGAACTGTCATTTCTCATAAGAGGAGGCATTTGCAATGAAAGGCTTTCATTTTTCATTTTCAGATGTTACTTACCGATTTTTTTTTTCCTCACTCTGATGTTAATGCTGCAACAGGGGTTCTTCAGAACTTTGTCTATCAATCTGATGTATATGACTATGCAGATATAGCATCCTCAGTAGACAGGGAGGTCTGTTTTATGCAGTTCATCTTATGTCTGCGAACAGTGTTGTTGCACATACAGATTAACAATTAGCCTATTGTATTAGAAAGGATCTGGATCTTGTTGACTTCCTTTGCTTTAATCCTTTGGCTCAATGTTCAACAGGTTTAATACACCTGAGTAATTATAAGTAAACTTCATCAAGAAGACGCTGGATCAGCGAGCTTATCTGCTAATGTACTCCAGGGAAAATTCTTTACAATGTAAAAAGAAATCCACAGTTTTTAGAAATATTTGGACTGATTTATTATTGATGCTTTAGCTTTACGTAAACCTGATGACTGAAATCTAAATGTTGTTATGTCTGAACTGATTTCAATTCATTATTTTGTTGGACTGACAGCAGCATATAAGATACAGAGTGGTAATAGGTAGGTCAGGGATGGGAGATGGGGGGGTCACTTTATGTTTCGTCAATCTTTTTTATATTTATTTATTTGACATCTCCTTTATTATGGACAGAGCAGCTTTATGTTGCATTTTTTCTTTTATAAAAGTAATGCTTATATTGAGACATTTTTTTCATGTCTGTGTGAGACCTTTATATGTTGAATAAGACGCTCTACAGCATTTGCTGGATCTCCGTTGGATAAACAGGTCATTCAAATGAAATCTAATCCTAAATTAAATCAAATCAAATCAAATCAAAATGAGCAACATAAACCTTGCTGTCATAGGCAATACACCGAAGCTTGTCACTACATTCCACAGCAAATGAAAAGCCAACAAAACACAATAAGCCCTAAAATACTTCCATTTGTCAAAACAGGAGCCTAACTGTGCAACATCACTAAGTTCTCCACAATAAGCACAACTGAACATAAGCAGGGAGGAGTATTGTTAAGACTTAACCATCACTGAAGCGGCAGCTTTAGATTACCTGTCACGAGACATCACTCCTGAGCCTTGTTAAATACTGTAGTTAAATACCTGTAAGCTCGGGGGAAATCCCTGAGATGCTGCTGACACTATCTGTGGCATAAAGTGTTAAAAGCCCTTAGAGCCAACGCCTCTGCAAACTACTGCTTACTCAGCTCCCAGGCTAATCCAGAGGGGACAGCCCCACCTACCTGTTTATTTACTATTCACTATGCCATTTGCATGACTTTGATGGTGTGTTTGAGGTTAGCATGCGGTGTGGCACCCCTCCCCACCCCTCTCCTTAAGTAGAATTGACAAATTCATATGGGGCAGAATGCATTTTTATTGCCGTAATCTTTTCGACCAACAACATATTTGTTTTCCTGTTTTTCCTTTTTATTTTTACTCCCACTTTTTTCATCGCTTGGAAATGAATCAATTTCATTACGTGTGCTGTGTACATAAACAGAGGCACTGCAGTTGCATCCCTGGACGCAGCTGTTGTGATGCGAAAGAATTCAGAAACTCCTGTCAAGTCTGCTTCTTAGGATGCTTACTGGTTTGGTTCTCTGCAGTAAGTAACAGCTGGCCGTTATGACAGAAGAACATGCATATTGACAGACACACTAAATCCATATTACGCAGGCATTGTTAGGGCAGAGTGTCTGACCTTTATCTACCCTCATAAGACCACTTTCACAGTGCTATAATGTTGCCTAGCTGAATTTCAAGAGAAAGGTTACCCTTGTGTCATTGAGAGGCTAAGCTGCCTGGTGGGATTGCTGGCTGGAGATGGGCCTGTGAAATGGCAAGGCTTAAATGTAAGCCGACGCCGGACAGATGGGCAGCAAAGCCCTAATCCGGGCGAAGAAGCTGGTCAGTGCAACAAGGTGCAGAATTCCAACAGTGGCCAGCTGTTGTCCTATCGAAGCTCTGCCACAAAACCTGTCGACATGTCTCTCCTGAACTTCACCTGCAGAAGGGGTCAGCAGCCATTTCTGCACAAATGCAGCTTCTCACCATGGCCCATCATCATCACCACACCACTAAAAACACCTTCGATAAGAACACTTGATACTTGGAGAGCCTCAGAGAGCATGAACAGATGTTTCCCTTCAGCATGTAAGCAGTTTAACTATGCAAAGATAAAAGCATTTGCAGAGAGGAAAAAAGGTACTTGCTTGCTATTCTTGAGATGCAGAAGGTTTGCTGTAAGTCTCAGTAATGAATGGAATAATATCAATCTAAACATGTGTTCAGTTATTAAGTTTAGTTTTACTTTACATAGTCACCATTCTTTTTTCTTTTTTTTTTTTTTTTACCACAATAACAATACTGCATTTTAATAATGTAAATAATTCTCAGACATATCCTGTGATCTCACTGTGAGAATGTATTCATGTTAAGTCTATAAGTATTAAGTACAGATCTCCAGTGTTTCCCAAAACATTCTTTTAAAGGGCTCTTGAGAAATGAGCTGGGAGAGAGAGTAAAGGTGACAGTGAAAGCACCTGAGGGGAATCTGAAGTGATAATGGGCCAATTTCTAGTGCAAAACTGAAGCTGTGGGTTCCCATTCTTAGTCGACTGAACTGCTCCACGTTTTGACATCATTACGATCTCACTTGTGAAGTGTCCTTGTCATGGTGCGGACCCTGTGCTCTAACTTTCCTGGAGGGGATCAAGGGAATCAATAAAATATCCAATTATTATTGCATTATCATTATTGCCATCAAAGGCTCAAGGATTTTTGTCACACACACACACACACACACTGATTACTGATTACTACTGATTAGACTAACAGCACAAAAACAAAGTGTTTTTTTTCTGTAGTGAAGTATATGTTTTAATGACAGTGGGAGTTTAAAACAGAAAACTTTTGTAACAACAACAATTTTAATAATAATCATGATAATCATAATAATCGTAAATAATAATAATAATAATGTCAGAACTCCAAAATCTCCATACAGATGACAATGTGTGAAAGACCTAATGATTTTGCCTGCACCGTCATATTTCATTAACATTTTTTCCCCCAGGCTCCTAATTTGGACAAGACTCTCACAGGCATGCAGTTGTATGTGTGTTGCTCCTTTGTCTTATCTGTTGAGCTTATTAGCTTCATCTGCCAAGCTCCTCCGAGAGAGCCAGCATTAACTGTTGGTCATTAAGGCGATGTGTGCTCAAACTGGAAGAGCTTCTACGATGTCAGACATCTAATAGCTTGATGCTTGGTTATGAGAGAACTCGTACTGCACAACTCACTAATCAAGACTCCTCAGATTCAGACAATTCCAAAAAAAATGTGTAAGACCACAGTAATTCATGTAAATTAGTCATAAATCCTGTATCTGCTACTGAAGGAGAAATGCTCCAAAAACTGCTGAAATTCAATGCGATATGTCAAATGATAGAAGTAGTTCACCTTATGCAACTTATGCAGGAAAATAACAGAGCAACTGGTTCTGCCAAGGCTAAAAGCTTCATTGATATGACCTCAATACATTTTCCTCAAAATGCTTGACAAAAATCCTGGATGAAAGTTGTTTTGATGTTGGACCCGAGCCATGCTCAGCTCTCTTTAAGAATCTTTGCAATACATTTTGGATATGATTTTACTTAAGGCCTGATTTTTTTTTTTTTTTTTTAACACTGTTAGGCATGCCAAACATTTTGTTGTACATGTATTTAATTTCCAGTACCTGTGCTTGAAACTAAAAAGTTACATAGTTACAATATTTATCAAAAGCTAACATCTGATATCAGTTTCTAAATTTGATAAAAATAGACTCTGATTCAAAAGAACATAAAATGACTCTCATATCTTGTTGCTTGACACTTTGAGACCATACAAAGCAGCTACACATTACATACTGGCAATATACAGTGCAACAGTAATGACCTCACCCCCCTTTCAGTCTACTGGTCCTTACAAGGGGGACCCACACACAGACAACAGTGGACAAAATACAATGTGCTTATTGTAGCAGCCGCAGAACATTTGGAGAGTTAGCAAGCAGAGAGAAACTGACCAGAACAGTTAAGATTGTGAAAGATTGAGCTCCCCAAGAGAGGGCTGTTTGAATGGCCTTTTTTCTTTTTTCCCTGAGGCTGACAGAAAATGCTTCACAGGCGGGAGGCCTGGTTCTAACACAGGCAAACACATGCCCTTATAAAATTTCTGTGTGTCAGTGGATTGCTTTGTCCCATAATGCTACGACCCCCACGCTGAACTCCTTTGGGTTGGAGACAGCTTGCTGACAGAGGCGTCAAAGTTTGAGGCAATTCCGGTATGAGGGCACACACGAACATACACACCCCGTGCCAGACTCCCCTGGAGATGCCAACCTTTAGTGCTCCTTAGCACCACTTGCTGCTAAACTGGTAAAACTTTTACTGCTGCCATAGCAATAAAATGAAAGGGAAGGAATAAATGATGAAGGTCACATGGCTTCATATTTCATATGGGATATTGACCTTGCATGAGAATTTTATTCTGTGGGCTGAACCTGGCCTGTTCAGCCCACCACTTTGTTTAGCAAGGAGAACTCGAGAGGCCAGAGCTAACAAGTTCCCATGAGGTGCTTTTACGAAGTCCGTTTGAAGCAATGGGCCAAAGAGACAGTGTTCTGCAGTCAGCACTTCTCTTCACATCACATTATAAAGCAGTCATATCACAAGCTTTGTTTCAGTGACTACTATTGAAACAAATGTATATATAGTGGTAAAAGGCAATTTGTAAAGCCAAACACATGTAAAGCTAGTTTAAATTTCTTCACATCAGTCTGTCCAAGGGATTTGTGGTGACACTTAAAATATTTAACTACAGTATGCTCAAGATCTGGCATCATTTCAATAAATCAGCGTCACACCCAACTGTCCCTCTCATACTTGAAATACCGAAGAACAATTTAACTTCACCTGCCCTGCTAACATAAAGGTATTTGAGTGTGCACGTGCATACATGTGTGTTTGCATGTTCAGATTTACAATTAAAAAAATCCATACTTTGTGGCTATTTGCAGAGAACAAAACTGAGTGATTCAACTTCACTCTGTAGTGGGCATGCAGGCTTGGTTATTTCAAATGAAATGTTCATGGTAGCTTCGCTCAGCTTTGGATCCTCTGTACACAAAATCCTCCCTGAGGCCGTATTAAAACTTCACTGAAAAGAATCCAAAAGACTTCTCATTTTTTAAAATAGCTTTGCTCACCCTGGAAGAAGAATAGTATGAATGTTTGCAATGCATAGCACCCACATGACAATTAAGATAAGGTGAAGTTCACTTCCAACTAAAATAGAGTGTTATCCAATACATTTTTGACTAAGAAATAGAATCTTTTCCTTTTGTAGCGCAATGTACCGACAAACCTCTGAATAGAAAGAAACACTTACGTCTTGCTGTTATCAGTGTAATGAATTCACAGGCTATTGTGCAAAAAGCAAAGGAGCTTAGGCATATAAACAGGTTCACCCATTGCCGCTTTGACAGAGCAGTATATGCAATCATCAACCCGTTCTTCACTTTGACAAGGCTTTTCTTTATTTCTTTACTGTTCAATAATTTTAAATTAAAATAATTTTGAAGTAAATTTTCTTGCAAGTAGGGCTTTGTAATATGACCTAAATCTCATGTCCCGATATAGGTAATTTCATACCCCAATAGTTAGGAATATAGTGTA
>OMLB01019138.1:9110-37018 GCA_900302555.1 Myripristis jacobus
TAGGAGGAGAGGAGATGTTTTCTTTCCAGCTGAGGGCGTTTGTGTATATATGGGTGTATGCACAAATTTGTGTATGTATGTGTATGCATGTCCTGTGTGTGTGTGTGTGTTTGTGTGTGAGTTTGTGTGTGTGTGTGTGAGCACAGCACAGGAAAGATCAATGTTTGTATGAATATGAAGAAGGTGGTTATGGGGAAAAATGGTCTCGCCGCAGATAGGGTTCTATAGTGATTTATTAGACTGCTCTTTCACACACACACACGCACACACACACACACACACACACGAGAATGAGACAGAGAGAGACAGTGAAAAACACAGAGAAAGTTTGCTCGAGGCAGTGTTAGCAGTCTCTGTTGTCTTAAAATCTTGCCTTTAGTCATACAGTCAGGAGTTAGCTTGCCTTAGACACACACATTCTTAACAGTCGCCTGATAAAACTCTGCCGCATGGAGAAAGGATGCCACATATGACAAATGTATTATGAATAAAAATACATCCAATCCAAACAAATCAAGTCAAATGCAGTGGAATGTGAGAATGAGAGCAGGCACAGAGGCAGCACATGATGCCAACACATGGCTGCATTGAATGTTTACAGCTGAGGATCCGTTACTTTTTCAATTCCTCCTCTCACTCTGGGACTCATTATAACATACTATAGTATTCTTGTTATGTGGAGACCCAAACTGAGCAAATGTTGTCTCTCACCGTAGGCTCATTAAAATACACTAGAACAAGTGAGGACCCAAAAGAGACAGGCGTGTGACCCATTTTGGCTTTTGGCTGAGCCGTTGTTTGACGAACGCGGCACTGGTGGCGTTGTGAGCGACGCCTTGGCCCGCTAAAGGAGACAGGATGTGGACAGAGGCCATACATGTCAGATGTGTCAAATTAAATCACATGAGATAACGTCAATGGAATCGAATTAAATCAACTTGAATCAGCAACCGAGGCGGGAAAAGCCCTGCTGGTTTCCTCTGCCCTGCAGCCAAGAAGGAATCTCACACTCCTGGCTTCAAAGAGTCAGAGTTTTCTGATTCTTATTCTTATGCTTACATCAGATCAACGCTTGTTTATGATACTCGGCAATTATAGAACATAGCTGATCACTAAACTGATCAGCATCTTTGTCATCAATTACCTCACACCACCACTGGCACACATTACAACACTGACACCTGGTGGCCCAGCATTGAAACTACAATGAAACTACAGCACAGATCATCATCATCATCATCATTATCATCACAGGGATGCAGTATTATCCTTTTCTAGTAAATCATCAGTGTGCACTAATCTGCCATCACTATCTGCCACTGCCCCACAGGCAAATTTCACCATCGGAGGCTGAATTTATGCTTGAGCACTTTTCTTTTAAAAGTTACTGGGTACTATTAAATGAAATAAATAAGAGAAAGCAGACAGAATAATCACCCGAACTCGTCATCACTTAAAAGTCAAAAAGGGAGAAATTGCATTGAAGTGATGAGATGAAATTAGGTGAATACATAATGCACTTGTGCCCATCCAAATAACAGAATAATTATCTTTATTTATTTATTTATTTATAATTTGTTTGAGGTTTCAGGATGACAAAGACACATTACTGAAAAAGCTCTGTTAATGCCAAAGACAGAACTGATGCAGCTCCTAGATATTAAGCCTACATATGATCCTACATCAGCCAGGGCATTAGTTTGATGATATAATATATTAATGTTCCAGGAGACAATGAAACTTTCTCAAAGCACCTTTAGCTGAAGTACCATTTCTACATATCAGTTTTTGGTTTTTATTTAGACAACTTAATCCTCCAAAAGGTATCCCTTGTTTTGCTAAAATCCTTTGCATTATTTAAATATCACAATTTAAATATTTATGGATGTTGTCAGTTCTTGAGTACATTTGTCAAATATTACCTGTAGTGTTTTCTTCTTGTGCTGAATCTGGCATTTAACCCTCCTATTATCTTTGGGGTAAATTTGACCCCATTCAATCTTTAATGCCCCTAAATACATGATTAACACCTTTTTTGTGCTTGATATTTCCATGGCTTTTCATGTTTTAATGAGGACAAGTGGGTAAACATAAAATTAACATGATGACATGCTTTCAATGTCCTGGACACATTTTGTATGCATCGGTGTTTCTCTGGGGTCAATTTGAGTCTAGTTTTTTTTTTTTTTTTAGCTGTATAAAACATACCAGAAATATCAACATCAGCATAGATTTGTTTTAGCTGTTCTGGGTGACACTGAGAAGAACTATTATAACATGCAATTGATTATCTTCAAAAACATCCTTTTGGGGCCCTTGCATAACATAACCACACCTGCAGGAGTGTGAAAACCACTGATAGTTAATGTGACACTTGGGAGGAAAAACACTCACAAGAAAATTTATTTATAACGGGGGTGACTAGGGGATGTTATGAATTATTTAAAGGGCTGCTTAGATAGACTACAAGACACATAAATTACCTGACACATATACCTGGGTAACATCTTTTCATCAGTTTTCTGTAGGTTTAAATTACTGAGGCGAAACTGACACCAGCTCATAACAAATTTGAAGGTAACAGGATGGTTAAAAAAAACAAAACTCTCATTATGAACTACAGTACCAGGCATGCACCTCGACCAGTACGTGCTGACGCCGGCCAACATCAACAACCTGTTACATGTGGCCTAGCGCCGCCGCCGTGCTAGCGAGAGGAACCGGCCTGAGTCCCGTGGAGCTGGCTTCACAGCGGAGAGCACCGCGCTAAGACAACCATTACAGCCGTAGCTGCACGGTTTACAGACAGCTAAACTCGGTCCAGCATGCCGCCGAAGAAACCCGCCCAGGCTGCGGGGAGTAAAAAGACGCAAGAGAAGAAAAAAGAAAAGATAATTGAGGTAAAATAGCACGAGTTAGCATGTGGCGTGCTAGTGTTAGCTCGCTAGCTGGCCCCGTCCAGCTGACTGTCGCTCGCTGCTAGCTAAAAATGGCTCGCTGTGTGTGTAAGCCTAGCCGAGCAGCCGCTAGCAACCGTTACGTTGACATTTGGTGAACTGTCAGCGTTGTCCCGTCCAAATGTGCGATATTCCCCTCTATCAAAGGTTCTTTAATAAAGAGCACTTTGGTATTATTTGCTCCCGGCTGGCTAGCCAGCTGTCAGGAGGCCTCTGAACTAATTTAGTTGATAAATGTGTTTACTTAGCATAAGCTGTTAGCTCGTCTGTTACACACCGAGTGTTAGCCGAGGTTGCTAGCAGGGCCAACCCGCCACGAAACGTGTCCACATTTCGCTGGGTGAGGTTGACATTCACAGATAAAACGGAAAACACAGATTATTAATGTTATACAGCTGGCTTGTTTGTCTTTGCCTAGTAATTTCGATGAGCATAAACATGTGGTGGGCCTGGTTCTGATGTGTTTCTCAGGATAGGAAAGGAACAGGGGCAGAAACCACAGTACCGAGCTATAAAAAAGTTGAAGCATTTCCTCTCTCCAGTTAGCATGTTGGCAGTGCAGATTATGGATGTCGCTCATGGTAGATAATTTGCTGTTAATCTCGATAAACATATAACATCTGCTACATCCTTCTGAGAATGTACATTTGCCCAATTGCCAGCTAGTAGCCCGGTGCCATTGTTGTAAGTACATAGGCGTTTATTCTGATGTACTATAACCTATTGAGCTGTTATGGTGTGGCAGAACAATAAATACAGAAGATTTTGATTTTGGTAATTTGTCCCACAACTGCAAGGAAATATGGCAGCCATTACAGCTGTTCAGTTAAAACAGCTGTAGCTCCTCTGTGAAAATCACATTGACAGATGGAAAAGAAATCTTAGCTTATAACATACATCAGTAGTTTGGACTTTATAAATGAGTATGCAACATGATTATGGACTATATTTAAAAAATGATTGCAAACCAGACTGTCTCTCTTTTAGTTAGTAGCCCAGAGTTTTCTGACGAATCCAACAGCAGACCATCTGTATCATGTTGACTGATTATGGCTCTTCATTTTTTTTGTCCATTGTGGATATAGATTAATGTTTATGCAGTGGTTAGGTTCCTAATTTTAATTGATCACAAGTATTGTACAGTCAAATGTTGTAATTAATGCTGATTAGTTTTATCGACACTCTTGGTGTTGGGAGTTCTTGAGCTTGGTGTTACTCATTAAGTTCCCTTTCCTTGACATCGCATAAAACTCACAAATCAATCCACACTTGCTTTTAATGTAACTGGGGGAACCACCCAATCACATATTTTTTAACTTACAGTAACATGGATGGAGGGATAATTATCCTCCCATCCATAGAAACTTGTCTTTTAAATGAATATACTTCCTTGCCCACACCACCCTCTACAAGCCCTTGTGGTATATAAATGATGAGTGAAGCACAGCATCAGTTTTCATCGTTGTCAAGTTGCAACAGTTTGCTTTAGGGAATGTTATTGGAAGGTGATTAAGATGCTGATGACAGATTCGCTTGTTTTCTAGGACAAGACCTTTGGCTTGAAGAACAAGAAAGGAGCCAAGCAGCAGAAGTTCATAAAGAACGTAACTCAACAGGTTAAATATGGACAACAAAGCGCCAGGCAGGTCAGTAGCCTGTTTTTGTTCACCATTTGTGTCGTTCTCCATTCGGTCTTTTCTCTCACCATCTCATTGAACCTGTCCTATTTTAGCACTTGACGAGTCAAGCTCAGTTTCTCTCTGCTTCTTTTTCTCCAACTGTCCCTTTCCTCCAATAATTTGTAACTGTCATGTTTAACTGTCAAGCTATTCTGTGTGCGTGCGACAAAAGGCAAAAAGTGAGAGTTGACAGGACTCTGCTCCCTGTCAGCTGTCTCTGGTAGCCTGGCTGTGTGGCGGAGATGCTGCCACATACACCCAGAACTGTCCAAATGTGAGAATAATGTTGTACTTGTTGAAATCTTTGTGAGCTACTTTGATTGGTTTAGTCAATCACTATCTTTAAGTGTGTTTCATTTCTCTTTGTGTGTGTGTGTAGGCGGCCCAGGCTGAGGCAGATAAGACCAGCAAGAAGGCTGACAAGAAGAAAGAGCTGGATGAACTCAATGAGCTGTTCAAACCAGTAGTCGCTGCTCAGAAAGTCAGCAAAGGTAACGATTTCAGCGAGTGAAATCCTCACGGGGATAGCTTCTGCCATCTCACTGCATAACAAATCAAAGGAAAAATCTCACATTTAAACGTACAGTGCTACTCAAAACATCCTGCATCCCTTGACATTGGCATTGTTTTTGTCATGCAACAAAATAACTTAAAGTGCTGTTTGTGATGTTATTTGTCCTGAGATTTACACTAAAGTTTGTATTTTGTTACAGTGAAAAGAAAACTCTGGAAATAGATATGAAAGTGTAAATTTCAAATACAAGAAAGTAATGTGCAAAACAACACCCTCATTTGATTTCAGCTGAGTTTACATTAGTGGTAAATATTAATTCAGCATGCATACTATGTTACTCAGTCTTAATATTAATGTAGCAATTATGGGTCTTGAATAATGTATTTAGAACATTCCTATGTCTGCCTTTTTTGGCAACAAAATTTACATGAAGTCTCCTTAATGAGTCTCAGTGGGATTATCCGATGTGGCATTAATTCTACTTCAGAAAACATGCATAGCATTAAATATGTTGTTCTGTTTCCCTGTGTTCACACTGGCATCAGTGTAGCTGCTGGGTTGACCACTTGAGATACTTTTTAGACGCTGCTGAAGTTTCTGAGTTTGGTCTCATGCTGCAGAAAAGTTTCGATCAGAATGATACAGCTCGCCATACATGTTCAAGCTAATTTTGTAAAGTACAGCTACATTTTCAACTAGAAGTTAACGTACACTCTGTATTGTAATACAGAGTCAATATGCTACATGATAACATAGCAAAATGTAGTATTTCAGCACAAATTCTGTCCGTACATGCATTACATTCCTGTACTATTTCTGCATGCGAAGACCCTGGACTATGTTGATGAACCTCTCATCAACCATTTTCTGTCACGAGGCGGATGGTTTATTTATGGAATCGTCATGTCAGGAAAAAGTGTAAGGCACATAAATCTAATTGGCGGTTAACGGTCAGTTGCCACCAAAAGTTGAGGTATGGTCAACTTTTCTCAGCCGACAAGCTATTTGCCGGCTGGAATGTGGGCTGAGTTTGGCAAGTTGATCAGCTCAATGGTGATAGATTTTTTTTTTTTTTTCCATTTTCAAGTGAGCTACTGACAGAGTTGATGTCGGTCTTAATGTTTACATAATTAAATAAGGAAGGGTGGAGATATATCTGTGTGTCTCTTCACATCCTGCATCATCGCTTGTGTACATTTGGACTGGTGGAATAAAACAACAAAATAACTCATGCATTTCAACTCCTCCCCTCTTTTTCCCTTTATCTCTGTCTCTCTCTCTCCAGGTGTAGACCCAAAGTCAGTGCTGTGTGCGTTCTTTAAGCAGGGCCAGTGCACCAAGGGTGATAAGTGCAAGTTCAGCCATGACCTGTCTCTGGAGAGGAAATGTGAGAAGAGAAGCGTTTATGTGGACGAGAGAGATGAAGACCTGGAGAAAGGTTAGAGTGCGTGTGTGCCTGTTTGTGTGTGGTGGCTAGATTTTTGAAGGAGAGTTATGAAGCACCTGTATTTTTATGTAATTTTTCTCAGTGACTATGTATGTTGATTTTATTGGTGTGCTGGTATTGTTTTTAAAGCACAATGTAATGCATAGAACGATACAGCTCTGCGATGTGCCTAATCTGTTCTGTTTTTAGACACCATGGATAATTGGGATGAGAAGAAGCTGGAGGAGGTGGTCAACAAAAAACACGGAGAGGCTGAGAAGAAGAAAGCCAAAACACAAATTGTAAGTCAGCTTGGAAGGATGAAAATATGTGTGTGTGGTTTTATGTTGGTTTTCATTAATGAGAAGGAGTTAAACACTTCTTCTAATCATTCAAATATGATCAGCCTTGTCAACATGGGGTTATATGATCAGTGTATTGAATCATCAGGTTTTCAAGGTTCCCCCACCAGCCAGCGTGAAGATTTGTTTTGTTTTTAGGTGAATGGGGAAAAAAATCTGTAGAAAGAGCCTGGTAGAGTACAGACGTAAACACTCTAGGCCAAATTCACCCACATTTGGCTGGTGTCTGGTGTGAATTTCTCACCCTGGCTGATTTGCGGAAGGAAAAATGGCGATGGAGGCAGAGAGAAAGAGCCATGTCATTGACGGGGTGGGAGACAAGTAGAGTGAGGGATGGAGGTGTTAAGAGAAGGACGAAGAGATCGACTACAAGCCAACATACAGATGGTAGGGGAGGAAAAGAACAGAAGCTGGGAAAAAGAAAGTCAAATATTAACAGACTGCGTGATGGTGTACAGATTCCCGTATTCAGCCGCGTTGCATCCATGCATCCATCAAATATAATGAAATAAAAGCTATTTATTGTTTGCCTGTTTGCTCTTCTAGGCTGTGTGTGTAATGTCATCTCTCTTCTTGTGTGTAGGTGTGCAAATACTTCCTGGAGGCCATAGAGGGTAATAAATATGGCTGGTTCTGGGTGTGTCCAGCGGGGGGCGATAGCTGCATGTATCGACACGCCCTGCCGCCTGGGTTTGTACTGAAAAAAGACAAGAAGAAGGAGGAAAAAGAGGATGAAATCTCACTGGAGGAACTTATAGAGAATGAGGTAAGAATGGAAGGAGGGAAAATGTTGACCTGGCTACTTGTCATTGATCTGCATTGACACCTTTCCCCATCCACACCTGACCGTGTGCTCCCCGCTCAGTTTCACTGTCTGTGTATTTGCAGTTACTGGACTTCATAGCATAGATACTAGCTAACATGGATAAGTCACAACCCAAATAAACAATACATGTACAAAACTGTCTGAAATACATGAGCAAAGCATCAAGCCCGTAGTGTAATCAAAGGTGTCAGCGGTGAAATGATCAGTTCCCGCTCCACAATGATGATGAAATAAACCTTGTCTATTAAAATCTGTGATGACGGCCAAATTACATGTTTATAAAAGCAAAGTGATGTTTTTAGCCAGTGCTTTCTCATAGCTGAGTGCCTCAGATATGGCCAACATCACCTGCAAGACTTCTTCTTTGACCTACTTTGCCCCAGACATGTTTATTTAATTTATGTATTTATTTATCTATTAGTTTGTTCATTTATTTTTGTCATGACCTAATGTGTCTGTGTCTCTCTCTCAGCGTTCAGCTCTGGGTCCCAACGTGACCCGCATCACCCTGGAGACTTTCCTGGCTTGGAAGAAGAGGAAGAGGCAGGAGAAGGTTAGAGTGCTTGTAATCCTTTTATTTAATTAGATTCTCAGGGCAGCGCCATTAATGTTTGATTTCCTCAGTTCCTTACCTCCTACATTCCCCTGCTAGCTAGCATGACACATTTGAAATTATGGGAAATGTTGGAGTGTGTCTTTTAATTTTAATGTTAGCACTGCTGGTAGGAGCAAAAACTGGCCAAGATAACCCTGCTGCAGGCTTGGGATGTGTTCATTTTTTATAAGTTAACTGAAGACATTTTGTCATTTTATTTTGAATGACAAACATTGACAGCTTCATGATTTTTTTTATTTTATTTGAAATGCGTATTTACAGTTGATACATGCAGACAGTGGAACAGAGCAGACCTGTGTTTTATAGTTGGATCTTCACTGGGATCTTGAAAATGAGGTAATTGGGTGTTTTTGATTGACAGGTGGCTAAAGCAGTGGAGGACATGGAGAAGAAGAAAGCTGATTTCAAGGCCGGAAGATCGCTAGGGGTATGACTCTGTGTGTGTGGTGTGTGTGTGTGTGTGTGTGAGAGAAATAGAGAAACCGAGAGTGAAAAATAGAGGTGTGAGTGGCTTTTGTGTGTGTTAAAACTGCTAAACTGATTTATTTTATCTAACTGTATAGCTTTTACATTTTTAATGGGTAAAACAAAGTAAACTAAAAATGTGTTTATTAACTGTATCTGTAGGTGAGCGGTCGTGAGGTGTTTGAGTTCCGTCCAGAACTGGTTGATGATGACGATGACGAAGCCGATGACACTCGATATGCCAAAGAAGATGAAGAAAGTGAGGAAGAAGAGGTAATAACAAAATAATCAACATTTATGGTTGTACATTTATATCCACACAAATGTAGACAATCACACAACCTGTCTGTGACATTTTGGAAGAGAAAGAATCCATACCTTCTGTCTGCTCATCAGCTGAAAACGCAGACTAATAGTATTCAGTAAAGCTACATTTATGAGAAATGGTGTCCAGCAGTAGCTAAGTGTATGACAGCAGTAACAAAAATTTAGTCGGCCAGGTGTTCATTTGATCTGAACATGATAAGGTGGGAAGCCCTGTATTCATTTAGCCTCCCAGCTGCACAACACAGGATTTTAACTTATTGTTTTTGCTTGTTTTAATGAACTATTCAGCCTTTCGCCACATTCTTAACCTAAATTACTGCCATGGATTCTCTTCTGTGTAACCCATTTTTGTTACTCTTTTTATTCCAGATTGATACCACAGCGTTCCAGGACATAGACTTATCTCGTTTCGTTCCTAAAGAGGTGGACAACACGGGCATCACTGTAGCATCTATGGACCGTTTCACCTCCAGGAATAAGACCCAGCCGACGGAAACAGACAACGGTGAGAAATTAGTGCATGCTTACGCTTGATTTCCCTCCGAATCGTTTGTTTCCGCATGTTGACCACACCCACTTTGTTTTGATTTGATTAAATCATTCAGTTTGTTGGCATGGTATTGGACAATGCTGCAGTCAGTCAGTGCATAGTCAAGAGATTGCCTGCTAAAATCCCAGCAGTATTTTAGTATGTTGTAAGATCAGGACCTGTGTGATTATAAATGTGTATTATTTATTTGGTGAGCCTTTAACAGATGTCCAAAATACTAGTGCATTTTTAAGAAAATCATCCAGCATAATGTAAGCAAAGTTAATTTCTCTCTCCCACCCACTCCTCCCTCTGCCTACAGAGGAGCAGCTCAACGGGGCTTGCGGCGGTGCCGAGGCCAACGGGCTGTCGGGAGCAGAGGGAGGCGAGGAGGATGACGACGACGAAGAAGAAGAGGAGGGGGAAGGGGAAGAGGAAGAGGTGCCTGTGGACGAGAACCTGTTCACAGGAGAAGATCTGGAGGAACTCGATGAAGAACTTAACACACTGGCGCTGGAAGACTGAGACGGGGACAGGCAGGGAGCAGCAGATGGATATTAGGATGGACTCATTGACTGACAGTGGATGGACTGCTGAAGATACATGGAGCTAAAAGACCGAGACCAGAGGGATGGACCGACTAGTGTTGTCATGATACCAGAATGTTCACTTAGAGACTAAGATGCCATCAAGCAGTGCTTTGCTAAGTTCCTTGTGTTAATCACCTTTGACTTGAACAGCAACAACAATGAAGTTTTGATTCCAGCTGTCTATCAGCTCCGTATTAGTTCCATATTTTGCTCCTGGCACTAGTTTTGTCAGCGGCATGGGATTCAGTTTAAGATTGTGTTGGACTGTTTTATGATGTTGCTGTTTGACTTTTGAATTTCACACTGCAGTTCTGCCTATTCCAGCCCCCTTTCTTATAACTATTTCAGTCCACAGGTCACATTGTACATCTTTGACAAGTCCTGAGTTAAATCTTTGCCTCAGTATCGAGGTTTGTGTGGCAGATCTGGTTATTGTGACAACACTAGCGCTGAATGACTGACAGACGGACTTACCGAAAGACAACAGATTCTACATAGACAGACAGACACAGACATGTAGGGAAAGACAAACATCCTCATTGGACCGCGGGACAGACAGTTTCAGAGTGCCACCACATTCTCGAGCACTTGGCGATCGAACGATTTTAAAATTCAGAGACTCAATAAAGCCTGATTGTATGATGACATCACTTCCCGTTTCTGCCCCCTCTGTTACCCGAATCATCCCTCTTACCCCCTCTCTTCATCCTACACACCTCAGCTTGCCAAGACGGTCCATGTTTCCGCAGAATGGCCAGCTGAGATCTACAGAGTCTGTTAAAATAAAGAAACTCGCTGCTGCTGCGGAGCACATACTTTGTTGATTAAGAAGTTCTAGCTAGCCTCTTTTGGAACTGAGATTACTATTACAAATCACGCTTCAAGTGTTTTCCTACCTATGTGCAGCTAAAAGCCTGTATGTGACTAATGGAAACACCAGCAGAAAGCATGGTGATTACAGAACAAATTAAGAGTCTGAAAGACATAAAATCAGCTTGAAAATTGGCTTCAAATCCTGGATGTGAAACTGATTGGGAGATAATGCTGCTGAAAATGTGTTTACCTTCATAACATGACATATGAGCAAAATAATCATATACAGTGGGAACTGAACGGAAGCACTTCTGTAAGCACTGGAATGATCAAGTGCAGTTTCTTATACCAATGAACTCAAATACTTTAAAGGATGTCTTCTCAGGACTTTCCACTCTCAGCTGATATTTAATTCTTGGGAATTCCTGTTTTCCCAGCATTGACTTGTGTCACGGTTTATGATTTCAGACAAAACTCGTCAATTCTTTAATTCAAAACTAAAACCCTCCCTCAATATCGTTCAGGACAATAATCTGGTTATGGTCCAATAGGATCACTTCAGTGGAGCTTTCTGAAGGAAACGAGCAGACCTAGTCACTAGCTTTTAGCCATTCATTGGACACCAGACAAGTGAGTACGCCCTGGTTGGTGGATGAGTACGCTCCAGCAAACCCCGTACCGAAGGAAAACCAGGCTACCAGTGTCATTGCCAGCCCAACATTGTAAATAAGAATGTGTTTTCCGAGTTGCCTGCTAAAAGAAATAAAATCATTGAAAAGTCAACATGTGCATTTTTCTTGTCTGCTGTACGATACTTAGAAATCCCAAGTACACAAGCTCAGCGACTGGAACATTATGCTGTTCCACATCAACCTTGTGCCAGTGGTGCTGCTATTCAGTATGCGTTTTGCTCTTGGAGTATGTCTAGACCTTTCAAGAAATTTGCATGCTTGCTATTGACTCGGCAGGCTGAAGCAGCATACCCTGTACCTGTGGATGTGTGTGGCTTTTGTGGGTTCGACTTTCACACTTGACACATCCCATCTCTGTCTCTTGAGAACCTTTGCTGACTGTCCACTGTGTAAAAACGGGGGAGTGTGCTACAATGACCAAAAAAAAGAAAAAGTTTCAAAAAACAGCATAACATAAAGAAACAATACAAGTTCGGTGATGGTTTATGTATTTCGTTGTTTTATTTCAGTGAAGCTTTGAGAAAGAAAACAACCAGTCAAGTAAACACCCTTGATCCAAGTTCAACAAAAGATTGCCAGGTGCACCAAGACAGAGAAAAGATCAGACCTGGACTACTAAGAGCTTAGAAAAAAAAAAAAAAACAACTTATGATGTTTTAGGGCAAATGTACTTTCAGAAATCTGAGTTTACACCATCAAGAGTCAACAGGCTGCCGCACTGGCTCCTTCAAAATATAAAAGCAGGCTAACTCCTATGATTTTCAATTTGAAACTACCGTATTTCACCAATTAATTGCCGGGCCGCAAATAGCCGCCTGGTTCTTTTAAACGCCTGGGGTCCAAGTTGATTTTGCGCATTAAACGCCAGGGCTATTAACTGGTGAAATACGGCATGTATTTCTTCAGCACTCAGAAACAGCCTGTCGATATATCCTGTAATATTACTGCTACTGCTGCACTGCTCTGAAAACAAAGACTACATATCAACTGAGTCATGGCTCAGAGAGAATATCACAGAACTCAAATTTAGCACTGGAATGGTAGCCACATTTTCATGTCTTTATATCAGGTGGCAAAGGTCACAGACAGCAAAAGGTCAGACAGATGTCAAAGGTCGAGTCAGAGGTCAGGAGAAGGTCTTGGTGTCGGTTGGTCGGTCGGTCTGTCAGGTCATGGGTCATTGTGTCATGACAACAGTCACCTAGGGAACAAGAAGCTGCAGAGTTATTCACAAGAGCAGAAAGAAAAAAATGAAAAACTTTAATCCTGAACAGTCAAAGAAATGCAGCCTGTAAGGTGCCAGGTGTGTAAGAAAAGGTACTGTGTGTAAGACAGTTTTACACTGTTTACTGAACGTTGCTAATACAGCATCTTTTTAGTACTAAGACCATCAGGTTACAGTAAGATCACCAGGTGGTGTACAGGAGCCAAATCTTTCTTAAAAACCCTTAAAACTGCTTCTTTGAATATCAATCACAGTCAACAGAGGTAATTACATAGAGGACTTTAAAGTTAAATTTTATTATTATTTAATTAGTATTGGTAGCACAGCAAAATTAACTGTTAAAACATCATTTTCACCTCAGCCAACAGGGTACCATTTGGAATATAATTCAATACTTCATGCTAACTAGAATACACAATCAAAAAGTACATCAGTGTCCTACACAAAATCCCCAAGCAGTCAGCTTTTCAATGGTTGATTTTTCCCCATTGATGTTCAAGTATATTTATAATAACAGGCTGGTTTCTGGGGTCATAAAAAGTTTTCTTCCCAGATGAGCATGTGTTATGGATACAGGGAGTCAATGTGGTCAACACTGGAGATGTTGAGGTTTGTGTAAGAAACCAATGACCCAATACCTCACTTAGGCCTGGGACATAGTCAACACAAGGTATGCATGTGCTAAGCCAAGTTGGCAATGTATGCAAGCGACAGGCTTCTTGAGAAAAGGTAGCAGTCTGGAGCCACAGAGCCTGAGTGGAGCAGCTGAATACTGCCAAACCCCAAACCTGACATCTAATAGTCAAAAGTAAATTAGAAAAAAAAAAAAGTACTAGTGCCAGGTGATGTCACCTTCTAAAACAGACAGTGACATCACCTGGCACCTAAGATCAGCGAATAGCACAAAGCCAAGTCAGTACCCTACTTTTCATCATTAAATGTTGGGCTTTACTGTGATTAGGATTTGGGCTACACTGTACATTTCTGAAGCTCCTGAGTAGCCCTAAGACGGTCCTGCCTTGGCCTGTGTGCATCTCCAGAAATGCAACTGCACATGCAACGATGCAAGACCACAAGGTCTGTGATAGGTCTGCTGACTGCTTTGTGCTGCTGATTTCCACTGAGATTGAAGACTACACGGAGCTCGTCATTGTCTCTCTTCAACCAGCTGTAACTGAGGAGGTCTGCAAACCTGCTCTGCTGTTGCCAACTCATTCACTAAATATTTAGATTGCAAGATGTCTGTATTCATGACGAGAAATATCCCAAAACTTTGGACACTGTCAGTTAGCATTAGGTAACTCTCTGTTTCAGAGAATGTAAACAATGTTGCTTTTGTGTTTTATCTGTTTCATTAGCGCAAAAAAAAAAAAAAAAAAATCAATAAAATCTTGACACTGCTGTCCAGTGTTTCACTGACTGATTCACAGACTCCTACACAGAACTATAAATACTCATACCAGTGTGGGCCACTATGATGTAGCTGCAGTGACAAATCAACACACAACTATAAATTAACCTATACTGACTGACTTTTCAGAAATGGGATAAGGAACCCTCCTAGTGGCAACACTGAATATTGCTAGGGATGGTGCAGAAATAACATACAGGAGCATCCTAGTGGTGACAACTAAAAATTGCTAGGGATGGCTGCTCTAAGAAAAAAAAAAAAAAATTCAGGCCATGTTGCTGGGTCTTGCTCTTACTAGATGGTTCTGTGGCTGCCGTGGGAACACTAAGCTCTTATGAGTTCAGAAAACCGAGAGCTGAAAAGGGAACCTGGTTTTACATAGGGTAACAGAAATCAAATGTGGCATGGCGTCAAATTATTAGCCAAATGATGTAGAAAGAATGATCTTTAAAATCATTTCTCTGCAGTCCACCAGGATATCTCAGACACACATCTGTTTTGGGGCCCAGAAACTAAACCGCTCGGAGAAAAAGAGGGACTAGTTCCTCTGGTCCTCTGGCTCTTGTGTTATTCATCTCGCAGTATTTGCATTTAACGTGGACATAAAATGCATGACATTAAATATGCATTATTCTGAATTGCCGTTTTGCTACACAATAACATGAGAAATGTCCCTTGCGTTGCCTTTGACCTTGCAGCATGCATTGCTTGTGTAGACCATGTAACAGGCACTGCACATAATACATTTTTATTGATGATATGATGATTCGAAAATGCTAAATGTATTGGTATTAAAAGAGTAATTCGACACACTGGCATTTCAAGCAGAGAACTTAGGACTTACCCACACTGCGCTCATGTGCTTCTAGTAGGTACGTGGACGTTTATGAGATTCCTCTCTGGGAGGATCGGCTAACATCACCTTCATCCGTACTCCATTCACCATGTGACCATGGAGCGCCGCCATGGCCTCGTCGGCACACTACCAGAGACAGAGGAGACGGAGAAAGATGAGGGGACATGCATACAGCTCCCTATTCTTCCACGAATTGCGAGTCTCACCTGTTTGTCAGCATACTTCATGTATCCCACTCTCCTCCCGGGAACCAAATGCACCTCGATAAGAGAGCCATATCGACTAGATGGGCAGACAGACACAAAGAGACAAAAGTGGGAGTTAGAGATGAAAACTGACAGTGTGGTTCAAAACATGACAAGTTTTCATCTCTTGCCTTTCATGACAATCATCTCAATGAGCAGATTTTCACTGGCATTTGAGGCACTGAGCTGATGTTTTCATCAAAAGTGACATGCAATAAGTGAGCTGTATGGGGGGTTAGTATTCTGAAGGACACTTTGACAGGTCACATGGCTGCTCCTGGGACTGAACATGTGACCTGGTTAATGAACATTCAGTCTAATCACCAAGCCAACCACCTGTGCATTTGATGAGACCTATAATGCGCTGATTGTATCATGCTGAAATATTAAATTGAAAAGATCTTTATTTTCCTGTGTTTTCTTCCAGGTGTTGGTGTTTAAAGACAATTTCCACAGCAGAGAGAATAAGTAAATAAAGGATGCACACTGTCCTTACTGCTCTCTATTTATTTTGAATGTTTCGCCTCAAATTGCTTCATTTTGGGAATGAGCAGAGGAAAGACGAATGTGATTTGACTCGTTCAGCTGGCTAGCCTTTTCATACTGCGGCAATCAAAGCCAATTACACCCTTTATTTTCAGGACCTAACTTGCCATTTTTTTCACTACTATATTGCCGGTTTGGCCATTAGGCCATTCTGCTGACCTGCATGGTTTCCTCACTGTGTATAAATCTGATTATTGACAGCTTTATCAGGACGTTTACCAGAACACATCCTCCAGCACATCCAGGGGCAGCGTGGAGGGGCTGAACACCACAAACAAGCGCTCCTTCACTTTGCTGTCGGGCGGAGCGAGCTTCTTCAAAGACGGCAGGGTGACATCCGTCTGAATCCGGGAAACTGGAGAGACTGTAGGGAAGGCCTGGAGGACAAAGCAAACATACCCAGGATCAGAGCTACAATTAAAAATGACACATCTTTAGAAATTGTTTCTGAGTGCTGACTGGTCATACTGTGAGTCATCAGTCATTGTCATTAACTGTGTGAAAAGCACGGCAAGATACAGAAGTAACCATGGGTGGACATCCTTAAATTAATCTTGTACTTAACCACTAATTCATTTAATTAGATGTATCATGTAAATGTGTCGATAGGGATGCAAATCCACTTTTTTCACCACGACCGACAACCCGTACTGTCAAATCAGTGGAACCTGTCAAGACTAACAGTAACAGCTCCCTGCAGTTACACGCAGTGGGCAGGAGCCGGGCTGGTAAGTAGGTATAAAGTTTAGCAAAACTCACAGAGGGAGCTTTGAGTAACTGGCTGGTGGAGGGTCCGTTCCACACTGAAGACATCATCTGTGTGGCTACAAACTGCATTGCCATCCGCCCGACTGGACTACACACAAACACAGAGACAAGACACATCATTTCAATTTGTAATATTAAACATATATTGCATTATTACTATGTATGACTTTGTGTATTTGTATGGGTACATAGGGGCTGTTACAAATTGTCTCTAAGGAATGACCGTTCTTTTAACTTTTGTTTTTTAACTATTATGAATTTTAGGAAGTTTCAAGAGCATTTTTAACCCAAGCCTCCATTCCTCTCTGACCCTGGTGCATATGTAGATGTATATTTGTTTTATCTGTGTATTTAAGTGCACGTGCATGGATCTGTGTGTACCTGGTGCGGTCCTCTCCGTCATCAATAAAGGCCACCACCAGTCTGTTGCCGGGTGGATATTCAAACCCATTCAGCTTTTCTTTGGCATAGACGGCTGATCCGAGGTTGTTGTAGCGAATCACAGCGTGGCCTGTAGGCACATGAGCAGTAAACAGCAGCCAACAGGACAAGTTTTACTACTTTAGTACAGAGCACAACACTTACAGTCACAAACTCTTAATGACCTGACTTAATTACTTGACTGAATTATGTCTAGTCTCCATCTTCGTGTTTCATGAGGGTTACATCAAAGCAACAGACCAATAAGGGTGTCACAAGGGTGTCAATACAGAGGTAGAAAGAGGCTGGTATCACCACAGTAGTTGCGTGTTTTTTTTTCTTTTTTCAGTTCAACATGGAGCCCAGATTAATAAGGTTAATTGTCTCTGTGTGTGACTGCTAACCTTTGCTGACTCCGTATGGGTCTCTCTGGAGCTCACAGTAGTCCATACCAGGGATGATGTCAAACAGAGCATAAATCTGTTCCTGGGTAATGGCTGCCCTCGATGAAACCATCAGGCAGCGTGTGATGACATCACTGGAGCGGTAGTCTGTGACTGGGTAGCTGCCCGGGTCAGCTGGACAGAGAAAGTGGACAACAGAGTCAATAATGGAGCAGAAACTGGTCAAGTCAGAGATCCCAAAACCTTTTCTTGCCAATGACCTCCAAGTAGATGCCTTAGATACTTGAGACAACAGTCGCCCAGTTAGGATATACAATGTCACAGGGACTGCCGTCTAAAAACAAGTATGAGAACTGAGAACTGAAAGATTAAGAGATAAATCAATGCAGCTGCACACCCAGAGTGAAGGGGTAGGGGTTCATGGCCTCTGCAGCGGGCACGTGGTCAGTTCTGGCTCCTCCTGACGCGTATTCTCCATCTGTTGTTGTGGTCCTGCTGCGAGGCTCAGCCAGGATGGCCCTATAACCTGAGAACATCATTCACATCATCAGTGCTACAGTTCTGTGGTCCTGGTGTCTGGTGATGAACAATGAAAATGGACACTGTAGTTGAACATCTATAAACATTTAAACACTTAACTCAGCGTTAATAACATTACTTAAATAATACCGTTGCACACGGTCTTACCTCTGTCACAGTTCTCTATGGCGAGAGCGGCTTGGGAGGGCTTGTAGTATCTGACATAGCCCAAACCTTTACTTTCCCCTGTGAACTTATTCTTAATGATCACACAATACTCAATATCTCCATATTCCTACACAGAGAGAGAGAGAGGGAGAGAGAGAGAGAGAGAAAAAAAGAGGAGGATATCATTTAACTCTTTTTTTTTAAGTACAGAGATTTAAGATTTAAGACAAATAACCCAAAACAAAATAAATATCCATCAGACACATCTGACTTACGATTGGACACAGCGTATAAAAAATATATATAAAAACTATAACTATGAAGAACAGGAAAATGCTAATAATTTAAAGGCAGTAGTATAATATGACAGAAATAAAAATCAAACTGTGACAGCAAGCTGCTGTCACAGTTCTGCAAGTAAATGTCTGAATACTTGTGTCTTGAGCTTTGTGAAAGACAGCATCCTGCTGTCCATCCCCGAAATCAGCAAAATTTGCCCCTAATCAGCAAAATTTCAGTATAAACAGCCAGAATCTGCAGACAGGATGAATCTTAACTATCCCCAACCTCTTGTTTAGGAGATATAATCTGCTCCATGCTAGAGGGGGGAGCTGACAAAACGCTGTGTTAACTGTGGCATGGGAGGAGATGATGAAATTAGAAACCATACGCTTACTAACAGTGAATCCAAAATGTCACACGGCTAGATCAGCGTATTAGGGGTGTCAAGCATCAAGATTTGGAGGTGTGTAGTTACCTTAAATGTGTTTTTTAGGTCCTCCTCTGAGAAGGTTTTCGGGATCATGACGAAGATCCTTGTCAGTTCCTCATCCTCAACGTCCCTGTGTCGTGCTGATGACCGTGACTGGGCAATAAACACCTACACAAACAAATGAAACAAATGAACAGGAACCTGTATAACCCACAGACAGATGAGGCCTGATTCTATACTACAACCATTAATCATAATAATTCTATTAACATGGCTGCAAAACGCCCTGATTTTTCAAACTAGGGCTCAGCAGTGCAATTATGTTCCTGTTTCAGGTGGGGATTCTCTTGGAAGTAAAACCACAATGTACAGGAGCATGGGACTAAACTCTACGCGGTTTGTTAGGCTAAATCACGTTCATTTCACTACCAAGAAGAACACACACACACACACACACACACACACACACACACACACACACACACACACATTTGCTGTGTACCCCAAACCCCCGAAACACTGTGCAGTTAGTGAAGGGGGTGTTATTGTGTGGGCGGTGTTAGTGTGTGTGTGTGTGTGTTTTATGGGTATAGTTCCCCACCATGTCGTCTCGTACATTAGCTTTAGTTAGCTAACGGGTCTTTTTGTTTTACGCAGCTAACAGTTAGCTATTAGCCTGCTGCGCACTACGCTGTGGACAACACCCTCCTGTCAAACTGAGCTCCTTTCCCCGCTGGACCTCCTCCTCGGAGGCTTACCTTGATGGGTTTGGTCCCCTCCATCAGGACTTTGCCGTGCATCTCCTCCATGGCCATGCAGGCCTGCGAGGACTTGGCGAACTTCACATAGGAGACGCCTTTGGACTCCTTGGTCTGTTTGTCTTTGACCACCCAAACCCCCTGGATGTCCCCAAACGTGGAGAAACTCTCCCGAATCACGTCCTCGGACACGGACCGGCTGGTCACCAGAAACAGCCGGCTGTTGGGCGGCTCGTCCAGGTTCTCAGTCGGAGGTTTGGAGGCGTAGTCGTCCATGTTTGTTGGCTGCACAGTGACGCCTTCAGAGGCTCGCGGGGAGGAAGCGACGCGATCCAGGCGCCACTTCCGCCAGCACCTCAGGAACAAGTGCCACCTTGGGGCAGGAGTTTAATTAGATACAACTTTATTTGCTCTTCTATCAGTCCAATAATATTACTCCTATTTGTTAGAGTCAAAGATTTTAAATATGTATGAGACTATCATTTTTAATCATGGAAAACAAGGGGAAAACTCCGCCCCCGATAGGTGAGAGTAGAATGTAGACTGTATACAAACTATAAATATTTTATAAAGTCTATGGAGTAGACTAATTAGAAAAGGAGGGAACCATGTTGATGTTGAAAACCAAAATGCTGTATTTGTTATTTTAATGCTCAAAACTGACAAGCACTTCAAAGGGAAAAATAAATAAATAAATAAAACAAGAAGATCCTGGCCTAGTCATTTAGTCATTGCTTTTCCTTTTATATTTTTTGATATATGATGTTATATACTACATTGTCCCCATAGGAAAATATGTGTTGAGCACAGAAATCATTGCACTTTAACAAATAACAAACAAATAAATACCAAAAACACAATACATAAACCACTGATGTAAAAAATCACAGCATTAATTAGAGATTCTACAATCCCTAAGTATGCTTTGCTCTTTGGATTTTTTTAAAGCCCAGAAATTAGTTTACTGAAGGTGCTAATAATATAATACACCTGCAACCACAACAAAAATATTTCTGATTGTGATAAAGTTTACAGAGCTAAATGAGCCAGTAGACATCAACAGAATATAAGAGCAGATGTTTTTTCCACAGCAGGCATTTTGACAGGACATAGCAGGTAAACACAGGTCCCTCTAACAGAGCCAGGCTCATGGTGCTGCTCACGCTGCCTCACTGGAGAGCCTCTGCTACAGGCAGATGGAAAGGAATCTTAAGTAATGCCATTAATAACAGCTGTTTTACCTGCTGTTTCATGTCTAAATGTCTGCTGTGAAAAAAGCCTGTTGAAAAGAAAGAAATGTAAGCCTCCAGAGTATGCCCTGGTGACTTGGCAAGCTAAACAGCATGCTAATGTTTTGGGTTAGGGTCAGGACCTCCTGGAAAGCTTTGTGATTATGTAATAAAGGCAATATACCTTAAAAATAATCTAAAAATATGTGAAAACAGAAGAAGAGACTAGACAAGGTGGGTGATGGTTTATTTTAGTGAGGTTTTCAGAAATATAACGAGCAGTCAAATAAATACCCTTGTCCAACACAGGATAACAGTATTTGGTAAAATAGGGAAAATATCTGATTTTGACCTCTAAGAGTTAAAAAAAAAAATAAAATAAAAAAAAAATAGGATACCCTTGTGTGTGTTTTGTGCAGGAATTTTGGTTTAGACAAATGAGGCCGTCAGCCTGCTATACTTAGTCCCTAAAAACATAGAGGCTGGCTAGTTTCTGTGAACCTGTATATATCCTGTAATGTTACTGCTACTGCTGTGTAGAGGCATTTTGCTTAGTCCAGCTGATGAGAGGCAATATCAAGGTGATGGTTGAAATCATGCACTCTGACAGCAGCATGATACTCTGAAAACAAATACTACATATCAGCTGAGTCATAGCTCAGAGAGTGTGTATCAGAAATAAGATTTAGCACCGGAATGGTAGCCACATTTTTATGTGTTAATATTAATTGGCAAAGGTCACAGGAAGGTCACATTGACCAGAATAAGTAAGAAAAATGTCAAAGTTTGTGTCTTGGTGTCCGTCTGTCTGTCAGGTCATAGATCATGATGTTATGACAACAATCATCAAAGGAAGAAGAAGCTGCAGAGCTATTCACAAGAGCAGAAAGAAATGAAGCACTTAAACCCTGAACAGCCAAACAAATCAGCCTGTAAAGACTGATCTTTAGAACTGCTGAACAACCAGATGAAAGTGGTGCTTTCCTTAAAGAAATACTTGAAGTGTGAGAAAAGACTGCAGGCTGCCGGTTAGAAAAGAAAAAACTCCTTCACACCGCTCACTGAACTTTGCAATTAGAGCAGCTTTTAGTACTATCCCCTTCATCAGGATATGATCAAAGAAAAGACTAGATACTGTGCATGAGCTTGTCTTTTTTTCTTAGGATACTTTAACTGCTTCTTTAAATATTTAACAAAATTCCATGTTAATGCGACAGTCTTTACTCACTGATCAATAACAAATAAGATAGTAAACACAGTTTTTTATTTTTCCTCTGTAGGGCTTTCAAGTTAAATTTTAATGGAAACCAGTGTTCAAGTGTGATCAGTATTAGCAGCAGTGCAAAATCAACTCTTAGTACATCACTAATTCTTCACTTTAAGCTTCACAGAATCCACAATAAAATGTATGTCATTGTCCTGCACAAAATCTCCAAGCAGTCAACTTTACAAGACCCTGCTCACTGATTTGATCAGGGAGCAAGTTCTTGATGCTCAAGAATTCACGGCATTTTATAATAAAGTGTTTTAATAAAGTGCTGGGAGCTGCAATGCAGAGTACGGATAATTTCCTCCTTCTACTTCCATATGTATCTCTATCCTGCACCTGGCCCAAAAAATGAGTTAGATGTGCACACATTTAGTTTCCACTGTGCCGTGAACTGCTTATCCACAAAGGGGAAGCAAAGGTACTAGTCTGGAACCAGTGACCCTGAGAGGCTCAGGAGAGAATAACAGTCCATTTGATTTTCTACCAGAGCGGAGGAACTCATTTAAATCAGCAGCTGTAGTCTCCGATTGGAATGAAAAGCCACAATAGTCCCTGTCCTCCATGACACATGGCTGCCTATCCCACTGTAGAGGAATGTCTAGCTATGTAACTTCTCAATCACTAAGAAAAAAAAAGTTGGAAAGAAGATGATGGCTGAGAATGCAAGCTAGGGAATATTATTCTCTAGTTTTGCAGATGTGGAGCTTAGAAGAAAAGAAGCATTTCCAGTATTTTCAACATCAAAATTTGACAGCCTCCTCCATCTTGCCTTTTCCATTGCGTTTCTGGCATGCAGCTGTGATGAGGTGTCATAAATGTATCTATACTGAGATGAATTCAGCTAGTCTCCTCAGACTGTGCCAAGTTCAAGGCCATTTACAGCCCCAAAACACTCTTTACAAAGTTTGGACTTGTAGGCCTGGAACACTCCTAGTGGGAAAGAAAAAAAACTTCCCAAAAAACCCACAGTAATGTGCATTAGCACCACATTGCAAACTTCAGACGTACCTCGGGCCAGCTAAATTTGGCACATCGCGAAACCGACAGCCAATCCCGTCTTGTTGTTTTCAAAAAACAACAAGACCAGCTCAAAATGGCTGCTTCACATGAACAATATTAGTGTAACTAACAATATACAATAAATCCATAAAATGTTTTTGTCATAGTTAGATTCTCAAATTTAGCACGATTTCCCAACAGTCACGGATGATACTTCCTCTGGCTATGAGCCAGTGTGCCGGCAGGCATGGAGGTGGATACTATTTGCATATTCATCGATCCGCACAATTCAAATGAGGGCATGGTTCAGAGTTTTAGCCATTTTAAGGTAGTAAAGGATTTTTTTTCATGGAAAAAAACTATAAATATGTTATATTGATGATCAGGGATTATTTTTATGGGTGTACTAAATGGCGGAGGTCAACTTTAACTGTATGCCATTGCAGCCTCTGATGAAAATATAAGTTCTGAGAGCAAGCAGACATCAGCTTAGATATCATGACCCGAGTCACTGGACATGGGTCAACCCTTTTTCACCAACACTCAACCCAGGAATAACCCCAGTCGAGAGCTTGGTATAAAAAGGGTTTTATATATACATCCCTGCTTCCTTCCCCGCACCAGCCACCTCACTGTTAGTCTCTCTACTCAGCTCTCTATCTACTATCCCTCCAACCCTGTCACTACTCTGCTGCCGACTCTGAGCATGGCACGGCCAACATCATTTACTGCCTATATCATTCAGCACTCTACCTTTTCAGCATGACCTCCACCACCCAGCTATCTATTCTCCCATTAACTGTGAGTCTCACCTGTTTGTCAGGATACTTCACAAACCCAATCCTCCACTCTGGAGCCAGCAGACCTCGATAAGAGAGCCGTACCAACTAGAGAGACAGACAGGCACGCAGACAGACAGATTGGGAGTAAGAGAAAGAAGAGCATGAAAATACACTTGAGAGGAGAAACATGTCTAACGTCACTGCTGTGTGTAACAGTAGCATTACATTTACATTACAGGCATGGAGCTGATGTTTTCATCCAGAGTGACAATGAGTGAGGCCGTAAGGGTTTTCAGGGTTTTCATTGTATTCTATAGTTTGATCAACAGGATATTTCAATGTTGCCATTTCAGTATTTTTTCAAAATGTATGTACTACCCTATATTTTAAGGGCTTGAAATTGTACCCTATTCCTGCACAGAAAACAAGGCTCAGCTCCCTAAAAAGACTGTAGCGCCAAAAGCAACCACAACTTTGACACGTTGAAACAATTTAGCTGAAATAAACAATCTCATCAGAGAACTCAACGGCTAATTATTACAACTTGATGGATTGCTTTTACAAGAAAATTAAGAGTGAAATGCCACAAACTAAAATCAAGCAATTAAGCTGTAATAATCACAGACAGATGCTGCAATCACAGATGGCCTGCTCTTGACACATTCATCCAGTGTGCTGCAAAATGCAAAAATTAAATAATTAGGGCATTTTCTTTGCTCACATTTGCATAATTTGAAAAAATCATTAATTATCCATTACTGCATGTGACAACACATAATATGCACTTTAAGTAGTTTCTCCTGTCAGATTTTACTATGGAGCTCAGTGGGAAATTTGATAAACTCAACTAAATATTACAGGTTAAAAGGGTTAAAGGCCAAAGGTTACGGTTTATTTTTGTGGAAATCATCAGGATCTCAACATGTTAACCGTGGAAATATATAGTTCATTCCAACTCAGTTTCAAAGCCCAAGGTAGTTATGAATTTTGTCCTTCCTTTGGCAATTTCCATGTGGAGCTGTGCAGCCTCCAACCGACCAAGAGGGGGAGCTAATGACACATGAGCAATTAATAATATATTTCCAAGTCCAGAAACACACTCACATATCCATTTACACATTTGCAAATATCATTATACATTTACAAATCCAAACACACATTTGCACATATGTACACACATCTGCAAACCGTATTACACATTTGTGAATATTATATTATGCATTTTTTATATATAAAGTTTTGATTTTATTTCAAGAGGATTAATGAGCAGAAATAAACAAAAAATGAATGCAATATAGAAAGAGGTTATTCACTATGAAGTAACCCAGAAGACACACGCAAATATTTGGGTTCGCTGTGACTTTCACTGCAGGCTTTACCATAAGGCCACGCTGCTTACCTGCACGCTCTTCACATTGTGTATAAATCTTTTTAGTGGCAGTTTTATCAGGAAAACATCCTCCAGCACATCCAGGGGCAGCATGGAGGGGCTGAACACCACAAACAAGCATTCCCTCGTAAGGCCTGGAGGATAAAAACAAACATACCCAGGATCAGAGCTGCAACCTGAATGTGCTTTACATTTTCAGGAGTAGTTATTGGATGCCAAGAGGTTGGGAGGACAAGCGGGATAAGATACACAAGTGTCCATGGTTGGCCAACCTTAAATGAATCTTGTAATTAACCGCTAATTAATTTAATTAATTATTTACATATGTAAAAGTGGTTTAGGTGGCATGAGAGCCTGCAGGGACAATTAACCTAGAATGCTAATTAACCTTGAGTTGTTATTTACAACTCAAGAGACAGGGGAGACAGGGGAGTTGATAGAAGCATTCCTTTAATATTCACTGCAATGTGATGACTCTGTTCCACTGACACTTTATTGAAACTCTACTAACCTTCTCTATAGACTCTCCATGGCACCAACAGCTTCAGCAGGCTGGTCATTGTCAGCATCACGTCCGGCAGATTATCATTCATAAGAAGCAGGTAACTGGAGGGGCAAAAGCCAGCACTGATTGCCCTGAGCACCCTCTGAGTGTTGAGTTTGACTTCCTATCCTCAGGTACACAATTCAGGACACTGCAGTTAAACTGAAGAGATAATAAACCCCAAACTCAAATCTGTGTTAAGCCTGACCTCTAATGGTGAAACATAGGGTGGCTGGTTTTTGGTGGCAGGTGGGGGTCCGTTCCAGACTGAAGACATCATCCGCATTGCCATCCGGCCGACTGGACTACACAAAAACAGAGACAATACATATCATTTCAATTTGTAATATTACACATATATTGCATTATTACTATGAGTCTGTCTACCTGGTGCGGTCCTCTCCATCATCAATAAAAGCCACCACCAGTCTTTTGCTGGGTGGATATTCAAACCCATTCTGTTTTTTTTTTTTGGCATAAACCGCTGATCCAAGGTTGTTGTTTTAGTGCTTTTAGTAGTTTTAGTACTTTTTAAAAATAGTTTATTGGGGGGGCATTTCTACATTTAGCACTTTTAAGATAAAAAAAATAATCAAAATGTACAATCAGTGCACAACACCTACAATCACAAACTCTCAATTACCTGACTTAATTACTTGACTGGGTATCATTTTACACAATTTCACAATTTAACATCACATGCCAGCCTCAATTTAAAACCACAGAGAAGGGAAAATAATGCTGCTTTCAGGTGATGTGGGAAAAATAAAATTTCAAGAAAGTGGTGTGTAAGACTGGTGTGTAATTTAATGTCAGCCCACTGGTGCTTATTTTCTCATATGTGCACTAGAATCTAAAGGTTAGAGGAAAAAGAAAAATTATTAATAAGAAAGGTACTCTGGCTTTGAGCTGGCCATCACAGAACACAAGCATCTTGTGTGGAGGAATCTAATTTTATTGCGTGTATGTTTATTTACGTTAATTTAACTATATTTTATAACAGACGCAGTGGAGAATCTGTTCTAGTCATTCTCTATATAATTTTTGTCAGCTATTCATGAGAGTTTATCTTAAGGATAAATAACCCACCTTATTTCAGATCTTTACATATTTTTTATTCTTAGATATTTTGTTTTTAAATGAACAGATAAATGTATTTTTGTTTTTGCTCAAGTTGTTGAATTTTGATATGAATGGAACAGCTATCAAAATATGTCAGTATGTCATAATTTATTATTGTATTCATTTTCCTTCAAGATAACTCTGTATTATTGTAGCATCTGATGCCATCCAGTGTAACCCCAAAATGTAAAATGTAAATATCAACTGCCTTTAACAATTTGCCACCTACTTTATCATTATTATGATCTTTGGTCATGTTGGTCTCTTTGTCTGGACAAAGACATGGAACCTCTCCATGACGTCATACAGGCCTGCATTCTGTCCTTTGTGGACCTGAGTGGGAGAACTCTGGATCAGTCATTTGGTGTCTGGATACTGACCTATGCAGCTGTCTGTGCACATTTTCTTTCCATAACTGTTATCAAACTATTTTGAGAGACTTTCCTTGCATCAGGTTGGTACGTTCTTTTCATTTATGATTTGAAACAGTTTCCTCTTAGCTCGCTATCTTAAATCAAGTGTATTTTACAAACTGGGTGGTTCAGGTTCAGTATCAAAACAGTATTTTTGGCTGTTTCTGAGCAGCTGTTCTGAGCCTCGTGCTACATTTTGAGTAATTTGTAGTTATGCCATGAAAAATGATGGTAAAATGTTGGAGTGGGCAGTTTGAGTGTTTGTCTCAGGTATTAAATTAAAGTCAACAGCAGTATTTATGTGTTGGTTTTTCCTGAGGCTCTGTATTCA